>SSNS01000862.1:76100-102381 GCA_006937985.1 Aphyosemion australe
GGTCAAAGTTTACAGAGCACTGGGTGGGTGAAGGAACACATAAAACTTAATGTCTAAAAAAGCGAACTTTTCCTTTAAGTTGGCGTCCTGTTTCTCCTATATATGTTTTATTGCATAATTTGCAGGGGATTTCGTAAATGACTCCACATTTTTTTTCCGTTGGGATCTTATCTTTGGGGTGTACCAGACTTTTTCTAACTGTTGTGTATGGTTTGATTGGTGTGTTTATCTTGTATTTTTTCATTGCTGCTACTATTTTTTCTGTCGTTCCTCTGATGTATGGGAGGGTTATTACTGGCTTTGGTTCTTGTTTCTCTGGGTTCTTTGCTTTTCTTTTTGGTTGTTCTGTTCTTTCTGCTCTTGTTTGTTGCTTTCCTCTACTAATCGCCCACGTTGGATATCCACAGGTTTTTAGTGAGTTGTGTATGTGTCTGTTTTCTTGACTGCAGTCTTGTTTTTCTGTTATAATTTCAATTCAATTCAATTCAGTTTATTTATATAGCGCCAAATCACGACAAGAGTCGTCTCAAGGCACTTCACAAAGTAAACATTTCAATACAGTTCAGTTCATAAGCCAATCAGTAAAAAAGTTTCCTATATAAGGGACCCAGCAGATTGCATCAAGACACTGACTAGTGTCATTGTGTTGGTACAATCCTCAATTTTCGCTCTGTTGTATAGTGTTCTTATCACTGACATTTTGTGTATCGTGGGATGTTCTGATGTCCATAGTAAATATTGATCTGTGTGTGTTGGTTTTCTGTATGTGTTTATTTTAAGTGCTCCATCTTGTTTTTTGCTGATCCTCATGTCCATGAATGTAATGCTGCCCTCTGTTTCTTCCTCATATGTGAACTTAATGTTTCCTGTGTCGTCTATGTTATTTAAATGTTCTGTTAATGCTTGCGTTTGTCCTTTAGGTATGATTTCTAATATATCATCCACGTATCGCTTCCATAACTTTATTTGACAGTTTTCGGGTGCAGTGTTTAATGCTTTTTGTTCCAAATCCTCCATGTAAAACTCGCAGAGGGTTGCTGATAACGGATTCCCCATCGCGAACCCTTCCAGTTGTTTGTATATTGTCTCGTTGTAACTAAAATATGTAGAATTTGCCACCAGTTTTATTAGCTGTGCTATGTCATCTATTGCTATTGGCCCGCCTTTTGACGGACACCAGAAGGAGGGAGCACATTACTCCTGTTTTGGCCCAGTTGCACTGGCTCCCGGTGCGCTACCGCATCCAGTTTAAAATTTTACTTCTTGTTTTTAAATCACTTTATCTTTACGCGCCAGTGTACTTGACTCAGCTAGTTCAGCCCTACATACCTGGTCGAACCCTTCGGTCAGCAGACCACCGCCTGGTACAGGTCCCAAGTGTTCGGGTGAGGACACGAGGAGCACGTGCGTTCTCAATCTGTGCGCCTCGTCTCTGGAACCAACTCCCTTTGGCAGTGAGAATGGCCCCCTCTCTCCCTGTTTTTAAGGCACGCCTGAAGGCTTATTTCTATTCGCTGGCTTTTAATTCGGCCTAGTTTGCCTTTTATTATGTTTTTACTTTTTATTGTTGATTTGGTAGTGGTCATCAGACTACTCACCATTTCCTGTATTGTATGTTTGTTTTTTTGTGTATGCCTGTTGTTTTTATTGTACAGCACTTTGGTCGGCCTCGGCTGTGTATAAGTGTGCTCTACAAATAAGAATGGAATGGAATGTTAAATTTGTTCTTTTCCGTAGGGTTTTGTCTTGTCTGAGTCTGTCTATTACTATGTCTATGTTTTTTATTGTTGGTGTCTTTGTGAATAGAGATGTGATGTCATGTGATACTAGTATGTCCTCTTTTTGCAGTGTGATCTTTTTAAACTCCTTTGATAACTCTATGGTGCTTTTACAATGTTGTTCTGTGTTCCCTAATAGTGGACTGATGATTTTACTGATATCCTTTGCCATGTTATATGTTGGAGTTCCTATACTGTCTACTATTGGCCTAAGTGGCGTGTCTTTTTTATGTATTTTCGGTGTGCCGTATATTCTTGGAATAATGTTTGCCGTTGGTATCCAGTGCTTGTATGTTTTTTCTGTTATTCTGCCCTTTTCTTGTATCGGTTTGAGTATTTTTTTCATGTTCCTCTTAATCTCCTCTGTTGGATCTTTTTTTAATATCCTGTAAGTGTCTTTGTCTTCTAACATATGTTCCATCTGTTCTTTGTACTTTTCTTTATCCATTATTACTGTTGTCCTTCCTGTCTGCTGGTACTATTGTAATGTTTCCGTTTTTTGCTAAAGTGGTTATGGCCCTTCTTTCTTCTTTGGTGACATTACTGTGTTTTATTTTGCTGCTCTTCAGTATCCCGACTACGCTGTTTCTAAGTTCTGCTTTCTTTCCTTCTTCTGTGATTTGTTGACATGCTATTNCTATTTTTACTAGCAGAAATACAATCCCTATTTGTTCATCGAGTATAATTATTTATTTTCATCAATTAATGGTTCTGCAGATGGAGGGAGGGTTGTGATCAGATATTTCAGTAATGGGTGGTAATAGTCAGAAATTTAGCAGGAGCAGGATTTTAAACACAGCTTCTATAAGAGCTGCAAAAGTAGGAGCAAACCTTGACCTTAGACACATTTCAAAATGTAAAATGTGATGTTTTTATTTACTTTGTCCCTGATTTGTGGAATATTACAAGATAATATTTATAATTATGTTCTGATCACATTTTTTTTTGCCCCCGATCCATGTCATAGGATTTTGATACCAAGTCCCAATCCAACACCTCAGCAATGCATTCAGTTAATAAGAAGAAAGTAGAAAACATCCAAGTTGTCCTTTCAGATTTATTTATTTGTAACTTGGAATATAATAGAATACTTTATTTGTCTGAAACCAAACAGTAACAGAAATTTGTCTTTTAACAGGCCTCAACTTCCTGTTTTGATGTAATTTCCTCAGATTAGCTGCCAAAAAACATCACTCTGTCAGGAAGAACATTGATAATAAATGTGTTAATATTAGGAATATGTTTGATAATAGCCTCATTGCTCATAATTCAAATTGTTTAAATAGTATGTGGCAGTGTTTTGCAATAAGCATTACTATGACTGCACCCATGTTGAGGCTTGCTCTTCCCTGCACAACACGGCTCATACCGTGGCTCTAGGAGACTGCAAAAACCAACGTTTGCAACCAGAGAGTCATACAGTGTGATTAATATATGGCTATCTTGGCTGTGTTTTTGCTGTCAGTAGACAGTTTCTCTTTGTCTTTTAGTGTATCTTGAGTCTCAGATGACTGTGTGTTTTTGTCCGAGTTGCTGCTGTGAACTGGGAGAGCAGGGTGTTTGGTTTTAAGGTAACATACTAGAACTAAAAGCAGGCAGGTTAAAATTAAAACTAAGTCATTGTCATTTCGTTTGAAAATTTCTATCTGAGGATAAATTAAGGTCACGCTAGTTGCTTTATAAGGTTATAGCTAACCTTTTTCACCTGATTCCAGTAATTTAAAATCACGTGATCAGGCCTGATTTTTGATCCTGTGATCGGATAAGATCATCTCTATTATATAACAGTAATAAATTCATATGATAGTGAGGTGAAACTGTCCTCTTGAGTCCTAATGTATTGTTTTGTCTTTGCCGTGTGGTGCTTGAAAAGTTTGAAAATTTACCTTGAAAATGCTTGAAAAGTGCTTGAATTTGTCAGTGGAAAAAGTGTAAGAACCCTGATTTAATCAGCAATCGGACCTCTCTGTAATTCCTATTTAGCAATACTTTCCTAGTACTAATTGTGTTCTTATTAGTCAAAATTTCAAATGAAGACATCAACAGCTATGCTGTTACTAGTAGAAATTATAATGAAGGATATCCATAATAACAACGGCACTAGTAGGAATTAAGTTTGAGATATCTCAGAATCCCTAAAAACCTGAGGTGGCCTTTTTAACATATATTAGGCAGACTGGATATGTATTATAGATATCTATAATTCTATTGTTCCTGGTAGAAATGAACATTCCAGATATCCATGAGAACATTCTTACTGCATATCTGAAATGTTCATACTACATGTTGTTTGTATTTAATGAGCATTAAGCAGAAAAGTGTTGCACTAAGTGTTCTACAAAATTAATAAGAGAGCAAAGTTATTTGTCTTTTTTTCTTTTCTTTGTGCTGATCCAAAAAATGATCTGATCCGTGACTCAAATCCGTGATACGATCCGAACCCTGAGTTTTTTGATCCATCGCACCACTAGGGCACATAATCAAAGATCTTGTCTCCGTCTGAAAATGATGTCATATTCAGTGGTCGTTTGGCATCATCTGAGAACACTGCACGCTCAACAGTCTATGTAAATAATAGAAAGGTCACTGATTAACACTTGCAATTCAGTGTCGTGATGTTTTTAAAAAAAAAATCTGAAGGTTGTAAAAAAGGTATTAAAAAGTAGTAAATTTAACTTAAGGATTACTGTATATACCCTGGATTTCCTGTCTAGCCCTATGTTAACTGCAGAAATTGACGCATCCCAGAAGCGGCAGGCGGCAAAAATATAACCCAATCCTATCTTTAGCAGCGCAGCGTGGCATGCTGCTTCTGGGACGCGTATGGAAATTGCCACGCCGCGGCTGGTTTGTGACACCCCCATAGACTATAATGGATTCTATTTGAAGCAGCGACATTCCGCTGCCGTTCTGCGCAGCTGATGCTTTCAGTGTGCAGTAGACTTTAGAGGCAGCAGTGTTAACATAGAGTTAGAGGCAGCGGTGTTAACATAGAGTTAGAGGCAGCGGTGTTAACAGAGAGTTAACCAGGACGCAGCGTTGTTAACAGAGGGGTCCAGCTGAACGTCTCGGCCAAACAGCATGTCCACCCAAACGTTCACGAAAAAGGCTTTTGACCAGAGGTGAGTGGAATATAAAAGTAGGGACACAAATGATAACCTGACAGTTAAATAACTACCTTGAGAAAATGTTACTTGAGCACTGTGAGTAATGAACTTATTTTTATATTACTCAAGAAGGAGCAGTGATGGAACAACGGTGTTTAAAACAACAGCGTTAGTAACGGGAGTTAGTTTTTACTTTCACCGTGACATTTGAGTAGGGCTGCCACAAACAACTAATTTAGTAGTCGACTAATCGTCAGTTTTTTTGGCGATTAGTCGACTAATCGTGTCATGCATAAAGTATAGCATATTGCACCAGGATGCTCTAATAATTAAATAAAAATTATAAATAATTTTACTTTTTTTTGTTATTGTGAAGCACCTCGTGATTTTTATCTTGAGAGGTGCTATATAAAAGATAATTTCTTCTTATCTTCTACTCATCATTAGCATCTAGTTTGAAGTCTATGTGTCATCTAAAAATAAAGACAAGATGATATCTTATTAAACAACTTTTATTGAACTTTGTAGACTGTAAACACAAATGCTACACAGTCAAATGGAGGTAGGCACCTAAAACCAAAAGTAAATTGTACACAAAAATGACTTGTGCTCACAAATGTATCCAGCTAAAATAAGCTAATTTTAATCTACACAAGGCTCTTGTTCAGTCAGGGAAGTTATCATTTTGACATATTCTGGAGAAAGGCTTCCTCTCTTTTGGGATCAGATGTTCCCAGCTGCAGAGAAGATCCGCTCCGATGGCAGGGATGCACAGAAAAGATTTAGCCAGCTTTGTAACAAACTTGTCCATTGAAGAGGAGCGCTTGTTTAACACTGTAACGTAGCGGGACACAATAAATCATTAGCGTTTGTAACGTTAGAGCAAATACGTGACATACGTGAGCTAAAGGTAATGACACCGGCGTTAGCAGCTGAGCTAACGAGAGGTAATTCACTTACAGAGGTGACGGTCCCTCTTCGTTGTCTGCCACGACGTGCTTCCTTTTAAGGTGTTCGTGCATCGCCGACGTGCTCCCGTGAAAGGAGAGTTTCACTGCAGATTTTGCACCGTTTCTCTTTTGTCTTTGTAAAATGCTCCCAAACTTTTGAGCTAAGTTGCAGACTCGCCATGTTTTCTTTCTCCACCACTACTGCGCATGTACCTCAAGGAGAAAGCAGCGACTGACCTGGATGGCCACTACTGCGCATGAGCCTCAGGCAGAAAGCAGCAGAAGGTGCCGCAGCAGGCAAGGTTAAAAAAATGCTCATAAAATAAACGACATGTCAACTATTACATTTATTGTTGACTACTTTGTTTGTCGACGTCATCGTGACGCGTCGACTAATCGTGGCAGCACTACATTTGAGCTAGCGCTTCAGTTCTCGCGATTGGAAATTAGCAGGGTCACCATCAAGAAACGCCCTCTGGTATGTCTTTCTCCGTCAACACAACTTCCTCCATTTTATGCCTTCACATCTATGTCAAAGCGCTCTGAAACTGTATATTTTCTATTGTCAAATGCGGCTTGTAAGCATGACCCTACCCAGAAGCCTTTTCGTGGTGACGTCAACTGTAAAATACCCTATGACTGCCTCAGTGCCGCTCTCTTGGTCTGTCAGGCAACACCTCCTTTAGGCACATTTTTCAAATTCAGAAAGTGTGGGTGAATTTAGACTCCACCCATGGTGTGACTCACCCTTTAAAGTTTTTATTTCCTCAGACAGGCTCACTTTTCTCTGCACAACACTTGTAACTACAGCAGCTCCAGGTGCTGCAGGAGACTGAGAAACCCCAAAATTGTGTATTCTGACAATGAAATTGTGAAATTACACACTTTTCAGTAGAATGTCTAAGGCCCAATCACAATACTCCCACTTCCACCCTTGCAGCCTTCAATTGCGTGTTCCCAGCCAGGGGTTCAAGTGCCTAGGGTGTCCCGATTCTCAAGTATGGAAGATGACCACGCCCCCTTTGCACCTTTAATCCATACTTTGCATCAATGCAGGCTTTGGGCAAGGGTATTACCCACAATCCATTGCTGCGTGGACATTTTGAGAAGCGGGTGGAGCAATGGCTCAAGTGCCTTGTCTGAAAATATGTCTTTTCAAATGAAAGAAGTTCATTTTAAGATGATTAATATTTATTCATGCTCTGAATGTTTCTGAATGATTTTTTTGTGAACAGCATTGAATTTAAATTTTGTCAAATAACTGTTTGTTTGAAAGTTGTTAATAAAGATTTTTTAAAAAGTAGCACAAACAGCGACAGGCATCCAGGCATGCTTCATGGTCGATGACGCAATGCTCCCTGTCCTAATTGGCACACTTGTGTACTACACACTCGAAGCCTTAAGCCGGGCGTACACTGTGCGACTTTTTCACTTTTTTGAGCCGATTTTCTCCTCGTGCGATAATGTACGAGCTCGGGGCNCTATTTTTACTAGCAGAAATACAATCCCTATTTGTTCATCGAGTATAATTATTTATTTTCATCAATTAATGGTTCTGCAGATGGAGGGAGGGTTGTGATCAGATATTTCAGTAATGGGTGGTAATAGTCAGAAATTTAGCAGGAGCAGGATTTTAAACACAGCTTCTATAAGAGCTGCAAAAGTAGGAGCAAACCTTGACCTTAGACACATTTCAAAATGTAAAATGTGATGTTTTTATTTACTTTGTCCCTGATTTGTGGAATATTACAAGATAATATTTATAATTATGTTCTGATCACATTTTTTTTTGCCCCCGATCCATGTCATAGGATTTTGATACCAAGTCCCAATCCAACACCTCAGCAATGCATTCAGTTAATAAGAAGAAAGTAGAAAACATCCAAGTTGTCCTTTCAGATTTATTTATTTGTAACTTGGAATATAATAGAATACTTTATTTGTCTGAAACCAAACAGTAACAGAAATTTGTCTTTTAACAGGCCTCAACTTCCTGTTTTGATGTAATTTCCTCAGATTAGCTGCCAAAAAACATCACTCTGTCAGGAAGAACATTGATAATAAATGTGTTAATATTAGGAATATGTTTGATAATAGCCTCATTGCTCATAATTCAAATTGTTTAAATAGTATGTGGCAGTGTTTTGCAATAAGCATTACTATGACTGCACCCATGTTGAGGCTTGCTCTTCCCTGCACAACACGGCTCATACCGTGGCTCTAGGAGACTGCAAAAACCAACGTTTGCAACCAGAGAGTCATACAGTGTGATTAATATATGGCTATCTTGGCTGTGTTTTTGCTGTCAGTAGACAGTTTCTCTTTGTCTTTTAGTGTATCTTGAGTCTCAGATGACTGTGTGTTTTTGTCCGAGTTGCTGCTGTGAACTGGGAGAGCAGGGTGTTTGGTTTTAAGGTAACATACTAGAACTAAAAGCAGGCAGGTTAAAATTAAAACTAAGTCATTGTCATTTCGTTTGAAAATTTCTATCTGAGGATAAATTAAGGTCACGCTAGTTGCTTTATAAGGTTATAGCTAACCTTTTTCACCTGATTCCAGTAATTTAAAATCACGTGATCAGGCCTGATTTTTGATCCTGTGATCGGATAAGATCATCTCTATTATATAACAGTAATAAATTCATATGATAGTGAGGTGAAACTGTCCTCTTGAGTCCTAATGTATTGTTTTGTCTTTGCCGTGTGGTGCTTGAAAAGTTTGAAAATTTACCTTGAAAATGCTTGAAAAGTGCTTGAATTTGTCAGTGGAAAAAGTGTAAGAACCCTGATTTAATCAGCAATCGGACCTCTCTGTAATTCCTATTTAGCAATACTTTCCTAGTACTAATTGTGTTCTTATTAGTCAAAATTTCAAATGAAGACATCAACAGCTATGCTGTTACTAGTAGAAATTATAATGAAGGATATCCATAATAACAACGGCACTAGTAGGAATTAAGTTTGAGATATCTCAGAATCCCTAAAAACCTGAGGTGGCCTTTTTAACATATATTAGGCAGACTGGATATGTATTATAGATATCTATAATTCTATTGTTCCTGGTAGAAATGAACATTCCAGATATCCATGAGAACATTCTTACTGCATATCTGAAATGTTCATACTACATGTTGTTTGTATTTAATGAGCATTAAGCAGAAAAGTGTTGCACTAAGTGTTCTACAAAATTAATAAGAGAGCAAAGTTATTTGTCTTTTTTTCTTTTCTTTGTGCTGATCCAAAAAATGATCTGATCCGTGACTCAAATCCGTGATACGATCCGAACCCTGAGTTTTTTGATCCATCGCACCACTAGGGCACATAATCAAAGATCTTGTCTCCGTCTGAAAATGATGTCATATTCAGTGGTCGTTTGGCATCATCTGAGAACACTGCACGCTCAACAGTCTATGTAAATAATAGAAAGGTCACTGATTAACACTTGCAATTCAGTGTCGTGATGTTTTTAAAAAAAAAATCTGAAGGTTGTAAAAAAGGTATTAAAAAGTAGTAAATTTAACTTAAGGATTACTGTATATACCCTGGATTTCCTGTCTAGCCCTATGTTAACTGCAGAAATTGACGCATCCCAGAAGCGGCAGGCGGCAAAAATATAACCCAATCCTATCTTTAGCAGCGCAGCGTGGCATGCTGCTTCTGGGACGCGTATGGAAATTGCCACGCCGCGGCTGGTTTGTGACACCCCCATAGACTATAATGGATTCTATTTGAAGCAGCGACATTCCGCTGCCGTTCTGCGCAGCTGATGCTTTCAGTGTGCAGTAGACTTTAGAGGCAGCAGTGTTAACATAGAGTTAGAGGCAGCGGTGTTAACATAGAGTTAGAGGCAGCGGTGTTAACAGAGAGTTAACCAGGACGCAGCGTTGTTAACAGAGGGGTCCAGCTGAACGTCTCGGCCAAACAGCATGTCCACCCAAACGTTCACGAAAAAGGCTTTTGACCAGAGGTGAGTGGAATATAAAAGTAGGGACACAAATGATAACCTGACAGTTAAATAACTACCTTGAGAAAATGTTACTTGAGCACTGTGAGTAATGAACTTATTTTTATATTACTCAAGAAGGAGCAGTGATGGAACAACGGTGTTTAAAACAACAGCGTTAGTAACGGGAGTTAGTTTTTACTTTCACCGTGACATTTGAGTAGGGCTGCCACAAACAACTAATTTAGTAGTCGACTAATCGTCAGTTTTTTTGGCGATTAGTCGACTAATCGTGTCATGCATAAAGTATAGCATATTGCACCAGGATGCTCTAATAATTAAATAAAAATTATAAATAATTTTACTTTTTTTTGTTATTGTGAAGCACCTCGTGATTTTTATCTTGAGAGGTGCTATATAAAAGATAATTTCTTCTTATCTTCTACTCATCATTAGCATCTAGTTTGAAGTCTATGTGTCATCTAAAAATAAAGACAAGATGANATAATGTACGAGCTCGGGGCGAGTTTTGCGCTGAGCGTCGTGTAGTATACAGAGGGTTACGAGAGGCGATTAACACCACGTGACCAGCTACCGATCAGCAATCGTAAGCTTGCACGGATTTTTGGCGTGTTTGATATTTTGCTCGTCCCTCGTGAGGGTGTCGCACTGTTGAAGCAGCGCTGCGAGCGTCTGTGACCCAAAAAGTACCAGAACCGCCACGGCGCATGCGCAAACACAGAAGCAGTAGCGTAAATGAAGGAAGTGGAAGCGAAAACAAACCAAATAGCTAACCCACTTTCAAAATAAAAGCAGCGTTGCTTTGTTTTGATGAAAAATAAACGTTTTTCCTTCATTTAACAGCAGGAAATGCTGGTAATTTATCAATTTTGATCAAAAGTGGATCAAATATAAACAAATATGTTTTCGTTGTTATTTTGTTATTTAAGGAACAAACCAGACTTTTATTTTTATGTCAGATTGATTTTTTAACCGTAGCAACAAGCAGCGCTTGCCATGAAGCAACAGAGTACGCTTCTATTCCAAATGCCGTCCTCGTCCTCCCGTACTCAGACCAGCGTGTTGCGTCATATATACTTTTTTTAGCTGCGACGAGTTCATGCCAGACGTACAGTGTGAGCAGTCAGGTCGCATCCGAGAACTGGGTCGTACAGTGTGAGCACATGACTCGTGACATTTGCTCTGCGAGGAACTCGTACAGTTTGAGCTGAAGCTGAACGCTACGAGTGAAAAAGTCGCACAGTGTACGCCCAGCTTTAGTGCGCACCTCCTCTAAGTACACTTCACTGAAGGGCGTGGGGTGCGGTGTGAGTACACGCCCAAGATGGCAGCACACAGTGTTTGCTCCACGTGTGACAGCTGCAATTTTACTTACCAACGGCTCGAGGATAGCATTCATCAGCTTAAGAAGAGTGTTCACCAGTTAGAAAGCTACAGGAAGAACAAGGATAAACTCCTGATTAGCTTCATGTCTGTTGCACTTGATCAATCCAGGTGTATCTCCCAGCTCCAGAATTCCCGTGCTCACCAGTTGGTCCTTTCCCCTCCCTCCAGACTATCGCAGGCCCTTGCCTCGGACGCTGCCACAACTCTCCCGCTTACAACATCAACTAGTGCTAGACCCAATAATGGGTCAATTGTCTGCATGGCTGGACCTCCAGAACCTGAGAACAAACTAGATGAAGCTGCTTGGAACTGCAGCACCGTTCCTGCTGAGATTCCTCTGCGTCGCGCCCTCTCCCCCTCTTCAGCACCTGTGCCGGTCCCACCTGGGGATGAGTGGATTCGGGTCCCAGGACCCGGGTCTTAACCTCTACACCGGGCCGTTTTGGTTCACAAGCCCATCCTTCCTGGACGGCGGTTGTGCGGAATGGTTGGAAATAGAACCATCCTAAGTTCCTGGAGTCACTACAGCCTCATCTGGAGCTCTCCAACCGTTTTTCATCTTTGTCAAATGGAGTTTCCAACTTTCCACCTGACGAGCCTGCAGACCTGCCCGCAGCTGTTCAGGCGGCACCGTCTTCGCCTCCGGGAGCGGCGTCTCATAAACCGGGCCGAAACTCCACCATTCGGACGCAGCAGGTGTCTAAATCATTCTCATCCGACCACCGCAGGCTGCTACTGAATGCAGTTATCTGCAGGCGTTCTGAGCTGTTCATCCAAAAATTCATATGAGACTCAGCTTAAGTTCCAGCCTGACGTTGGAGCCACTCAGCCTGAAACTGCTCACCCTCCACCAGAGGCTGCAGTCCAGAGCCAGCTGGGATCAGAAGGTGGCTGTCCTGGTGCAGCTCCATCTGCTTTGGTCCTCGGGTGCTCTATGGTGAGGCATGTCCATCCTGCTGCAAAAACGTTCTGCTATTCTGGTGCACAAGTATTGGATATAGATTCTAAAATCCCACTGCTGCTGGATCCAAATCCTGCTGCTTCATCTGTTGTTCTACACATTGGACACAACGACCTGAGAAATATGCAGTCAGAGATACTCAAATCTGATTTCATGTGCGTTATTGACACTGTCCTACAATCAGACCGATGACTCATCATCTCCGGCCCTTTACCCTGCCCCAGCTTCAGAGACGTCAAGACTCGTGCTCTTCAGCTTCACACATGGCTGAAAGGCTACTGCTGTAAACTTGGCATTCCATTTTTGGACAACTTCATGGCCTTTCTTAATCGCCCTTATCTTTTTAAAACTGATGGAGTTCATCCAAACTCACAAGGGTCCCGCATCCTGGCCAAGAATATGGAGCTTACATTAACCTCATCCAAAAGAGACCTGGGCTGTTTCTCAATATGTGTACTTGTCTGTACTTGTGTACTCCCGTCCTTGTGAAACGTCATCAACGATGGTCCAAGTACTGTTCCAATCCTAAGTACATATAATGGCAAGTTCGCTCAAAGTTCCCAGATATGTTCTTGCTCCACCCATTGTATCGAGGATGCACTGATGCATCCTTCTGCGGACTTGGGACAGCAAAGTTTCCCATAATGCATTGCGCCGCTAACCGTTATACTCCGAACGGCAGAGGAGAAAGCTTATAACTGTTGTGTTTTATATCAGAAATACAAATAAATCAATATAAAGTTGTCTGTTATTGTAAATAATTGCGTATAACCTGTAAAATTTGCTCTGTATTTGTTTTTTTTCTTTCAGACTCTTCACGATCCCTCAAAATGCTAATGAGCTAACCCACTATCAAAATAAAAGCATCATTGCTTTGTTTTAAATGAAAAAAAAATTTTTTTTCTTCATTTAACAGCAGGAAATGCTGGTATTTTATCAGTTTTTATGAAAAGTGGACCAAATATAATACAAATAATATGTTTTCATTGTTTTTTTGTCATTTAAAGCCCCAGTGTGTAATATTTTTACCTGTTTTCTACCAAATTCTGTGCATCCAGTACACAAACTTGTCCTTTTTCATTAATATTTCTCACCTGCATCAATTCTAAATATTCCTCTCAGCTTCAAATTTTACATTTTTAATACATAAATTGTGGTCGACGCTCCATGGTCATCCTCCATCTTGACATACGGTAGCTATTTAGGGACATACGAGCTCTGAGTTACGCGTTTGCACTATGACTGTAACCTGAAAGAAACAGCAGAGGGCAGCAGTGCGCCGTGGAAGCATGGCGTCTGACAATGCAACTAAGAAGAGACGAGACTAGCTGCTACACGTTGCTGTAACTTTGTTAGTTTGAATAACAAACAATGAAATCAAAAGACACATCAAATATGTCAGGTCTTATTGTTTTCCAACACTCAGCAGCTTCATATGATGAGAACCCCGCCCGCAACAGCTAGACACCAGCATCCAAGTGTTGTTTATGACTCACCTCAGCTGATCATTTCTTTTCTTCATAATAAAGCTCCCAATCCGGTCCCAAAGTATCAGTTCCAAAGTCCTTCTTCAAGAAAGTTCCTTCTATTAAAGCCTCCTCTCTTACCGCAGCCTGCCGTGTCTCTCCCACTTCAGCGGTGGTCCGCTAGCCGGTAGCTATGTTAGCATTAGTTACTTTATTTCCACAGCGTGTCCCCAGCTCCAGCCAAACCTCATCGGCTTTCCGATCGCTAAACAGCCAGTGGTTGATGTTAGCTCCATCTCGATCTTCACTGCGGCTCATACCGTGTGCTACGATCAGCTGATGGCTAACCGGCAGACTCTTGTTTACTCCGCTGCTCTGATTCACATGACACCGGACGCCACAGCTGATGTCACCCCTCCTCCGTGTGTGAATCGGTGGCATCTATGCTAGCTTCCTTCAGGACTGGTAGGTTGATATAACAGCTAACAGCAGTGTCTCCCCTAGAAATGTTTACAGCCGAGATGCTTGTAGATGGCCGAGATGCCATCTTTACTGTCTTCAGAATCTCAGTGTAACTTAGCAGAGGGCAACTATTTCATTTCTAGCCCTTCACAAATTGACGGTCTAGTTCATAGTGTTACTTCCTCTTTACGTGTGGCATTAGACAATGTTGCCCCTTTAAAAAAGAAGGTCATTAAGCACAGGAAGTTGGCTCCCTGGTTTAATTCTGAACTGCGTACTTTAAAACAAACCTCTAGAAAATTGGAGAGAACATGGCGCTCTACACACCGGGAAGAGTTCTACTTATCCTGGAAAAATAGTCTAGTGCTTTATAAAAATAAGCTTCGACAAGCTAGAACTGCATATTATTCGTCACTAATTGAGGAGAATAAGAATAATCCTAAATTTCTTTTCAGTACAGTTGCTAAACTTACACAGAATCATAGCTCTGAGCCAGCTATTCCCTTAGCCTTCAGCAGCAACGACTTTATGGAATTCTTCACTAATAAAATAGATTCTATTAGAAACAAAATCATCAGCATCCTCCCCAACACGACTTCTTCTTCCTCAGTAAGTGAGGCAGCATCTGAGGTAACTGTAGAACCTCATCTGTGTTTGAACTGTTTTGATGCAGTTGAGCTTTCAGAGTTATCAAAAATATTAGCTTCATCTAAACCTTCAACTTGTATTTTAGACCCAATCCCAACCAAATTATTTAAAGAAGCATTTCCTTTGGTTACTGCCCCCATTTTAGATATAATTAACCTATCCTTAGTAAATGGATACGTACCGCAGGAGTTTAAGGTTGCTGTAATTAAACCTCTACTTAAGAAACCTTCTCTGGATCCAGATGACCTAATGAATTATAGACCAATATCTAATCTCCCATTTTTATCTAAAGTCCTTGAGAAAATAGTGGCCAGTCGAGTATGTGAGCATCTAAACACTAATGATCTGTTTGAGGAATTTCAGTCAGGTTTTAGAGAGTATCACAGCACTGAAACCGCATTAGTGAAAGTTACAAATGATATTCTCACGGCCTCAGATAAGAATCTTGTGTCTGTTCTGGTCTTGTTGGACCTCAGTGCTGCTTTTGACACAGTCGATCACAATATTCTCTTAGAAAGGCTTGAACATGTTGTAGGGATCAAAGGAACAGCGCTAGGCTGGTTTAAATCTTATTTATCTGA
Organism: Aphyosemion australe; assembly: GCA_006937985.1. NCBI lineage: Eukaryota > Metazoa > Chordata > Actinopteri > Cyprinodontiformes > Nothobranchiidae > Aphyosemion > Aphyosemion australe. The sequence continues at coordinate 91,403 of SSNS01000862.1, forward strand.
CAGATTTCAGTTTGTTCATGTACATGAGAAATCTTCTTCATACTCTAGAGTTACTTGTGGAGTACCACAGGGTTCAGTACTTGGACCAATTCTTTTCACTATATATATGCTTCCAATTGGTAAAATCATTAGACAACATGGGATAAACTTCCACTGTTATGCTGATGATACTCAGTTATATTTATCCATAAACCCTGATGAACCTAATCAGTTAGGTAGATTACAGGCTTGTCTTGAAGACATAAAAATCTGGATGACTCTAAACTTTCTGCTGTTAAATCCAGACAAGACTGAAGTTATCATCTTTGGACCAGAACCTCAGAAAAGGAAACTGCTTAGTCAATCACCTAATCTAAACGGTATTAAATTAGCCTCCGAGAACAAAGTAAAGAACCTCGGTGTAATCTTTGACCAGGACATGTCATTCAAATCCCACGTTAAACAGGTTTGTAGGATTTCCTTTTTCCACCTTCGGAATATTGCTAAGATTAGAAGCATCCTTTCCAGGAGTGATGCTGAAAAACTGGTTCATGCATTCATTACCTCAAGGTTGGATTACTGCAATTCATTACTATCAGGAGGTCCACAGAATGTAGTCAAAAGTCTTCAGCTGGTCCAAAATGCTGCAGCTAGAGTTCTGATGAGAATTAAAAAGAGAGACCACATCTCTCCTGTTTTAGCTTCCCTACATTGGCTGCCTGTTAAATTCAGAATAGATTTTAAGATCCTCCTTCTCACATATAAAGCTCTTAATAATCAAGCTCCATCATACATCAGTGATCTGATTGTTCCATATGTTCCTAACAGAGCACTTCGCTCTCAGACTGCAGGTTTACTGGTGGTTCCTAGAATATCTAAAAGTAGGATGGGAGGCAGATCTTTTAGCTATCAGGCTCCTCTACTGTGGAACCAGCTCCCAGCATTAGTGCGTGAGGCAGACACCTTGTCTACTTTTAAGACTAGGCTCAAAACTTTTCTATTTGATAGGGCTTATGGTTAAATTCTGATGTTAGCCCAGGTTTAGACGAGTGGGGAGCAGAGGGAGGTGGAGTGTACAGAGGGGACTACTGTCGTTAAAGACTTCTCCCTGGCCCTGCCTCCCACATGCCTCCATCTAAAAGGCTAGGTTATCCTGAGTTATCTCTGTAGTTATGCTGCTATAGGCTTAGACTGCTGGAGGACATACTGACCACTTTCCACACTCTGCTACTCTCTTCTACCACCACTCTCTAACTGCATTATTTCCTGTTATTCCAGCTGTTAACTTTATTTTCTCTCTAAGTGTTTTTCTCCCCAGAAGAAGCTACACTGGCGTTCTGCTGAGCTGTGGTGGCCTCATGGAGGGGGCCATCGGCTGGCACACTGCTGCCAACCACCTAACATTCTCCCTTTCCTGATATTACATCTTACTTTCTTTAACATAGAATGTGCTACTATTAGTTCACCTATTGAATTAATTATAGATTCACTCAGATAAAGACAATAAAGTTTCTCTTACTCTTACTAAATAGAACTTCTACTAAGAAATCACAGTGTAGCCATAGAAACACTACTTGATATATGTGGTGTGTGTGTGTGTGTGTGTGTGTGTGTGTGTGTGGGTGCGGGGTGTGCCTGTGCCTGCTCTGTCTTCTCAACCCCCAGTGAGCCGTAGCGGATGGCTGCTCATACTGAGCCAGGATCCTCTGGAGGTTTCTTCCTGTTAAAAGGGAGTTTTCCTTCCCACTGTCGCTAAATGCTTGCTTAGTATGAGGATTGTATCAACACAATGACACTAGTCAGTGTCTTGATGCAATCTGCTGGGTCCCTTATATAGGAAACTTTTTTACTGATTGGCTTATGAACTGAACTGTATTGGAATGTTTACTTTGTGAAGTGCCTTGAGACGACTCTTGTCGTGATCTGGCGCTATATAAATAAACTGAATTGAAACTGAATTGAATTGAATTGAATTTAGACTGAGGGGGGTGGCGGATCGCGCCGCCTCGTCGCGGGGGTGTGTGTGTGTGCGCGCGCATCGTCTCGTCGGGGGAGGGGGGGGCTACGCTTGGCATTATGCATTATGACTGAACACTCATTAAAAAATGTTTTTTACCTGCTTGAGTTAGGCTACAGAGACGGGAAATAAATCAATCTCATGCTTTTTATAAAAAAACGAACCAGATGGCTGGAGTGAACGCTGGAGTTGTTGCCTTTTTGAGTGGGCCACCATAGCTGCAATACTTACTCTGAACTGCATGGCGCTAAAGAGTCGCAATTTTTACCATGATTTCGATGAATATCCCACATAGCTCCTTTAAGGAACAGACTAGACTTTTATTTTTATGTCAGGTGGGGTTTTTTTTACCGTAGCAACAAGCAGCGCTTGTTGCCGTGAGGCAAAGATGTACGCTTGTTCCAAATGCCGTCCTCGTCCTCCCGTACTCGGCAGAACGGACTTTCTGATGTACTAGCGTCCTTGAGTATTGAGAAACGGCCCCAGTCTGATGTTCGGTGAGTCCGATCCATATTAATGATTATCAGTGTGTGTCACAGATCCCTGTTATTATTTCCCATAGGCCCAATCACAGCCATTTTCCTGTGATGCACAGAAACCTAAATAATGTACATACGGTTCGGACTCTGCCTGCTAGCCCAAAACAAGATTACATCAAGATGTCCTTACTTAACGTTAGGTCACTAACTAATACGTTTTTCATTGTAAACGACCTAATAACTACTCATTCTCTGGAATTCATGTTTCTAACTGAAACTTGGTTAGCTCAGTGTTGTAACGTGGCATTAATATCTTAATAAAATCAAACAAATGTACCAGAACTGTGGATTTAAAAAGGCTTAAAACGTTAGTTATAAGTAGATCCTAGCACGTACTCATCGTTAGCATTAGCTATCATTACGAGTTAATTACGTAACTAAAATAGCACATCTCACGAGCATAAACAAGACATCCATCCATCCATCCATTTTCTCCTGCTTATCCGGAGTCGGGTCGCGGGGGCAGCAGCCTAAGGAGGGAAGCCCAGACCTCCCTCTCCCCAGCCACTTGGGCCAGCTCCTCCGGGGGAATCCCAAGGCATTCCCAGGCCAGCCGAGAGACATAATCTCTCCAGCATGTCCTGGGTCTTCCTTTGGGTCTCCTCCCGGTTGGACGTGCCCGGAAAACCTCACCAGGGAGGCGTCCAGGAGGCATCCTAATCAGATGCCCGAGCCACCTCAACTGGCTCCTCTCGATGTGGAGGAGCAGCGGGTCTACTCCGAGCCCCTCCCGGATGACCGAGCTCCTCACCCTATCTCTAAGGGAGAGCCCAGCCACCCTGCGAAAAAAACTCATTTCGGCCGCTTGTATACGCGATCTCGTTCTTTCGGTCACTACCCAAAGCTCGTGACCATAGGTGAGGGTAGGAACGTAGATCGACCGGTAAATCGAGAGCTTCGCCTTTCGACTCAGCTCTCTCTTCACCACGACAGACCGGTACAACGCCCCCATCACTGCAGACGCAGCACCAATCCACCTGTCGATCTCACGCTCCACCCTTCCCTCACTCGTGAACAAGACCCTGAGATACTTAAACTCCTCCACTTGGGGCAGGACCTCGTCCCCGACCTGGAGAAGGCATTCTACCCTTTTCCGACTCAAGACCATGGTCTCGGATTTAGAGGAGCTGATTCTCATCCCAGCTGCTTCACACCCGGCTGCGAACTGCTCCAGCGAAAGCCGGAGATCACGTTCTGACGAAGCCAACAGGACCACATCATCTGCAAAAAGCAGAGACCTGATCCTTAGGCCACCAAAACGGATCCCCTCACCACCTTGGCTGCACCTAGAAATTCTGTCCATAAAAGTTATGAACAGAATCGGTGACAAAGGGCAGCCTTGGCGGAGTCCAACTCTCACCGGAAACGAGCCCGACTTACTGCCGGCAATGCGGACCAAGCTCTGACACTGGTCGTACAGGGACCTAACAGCCCGTATCAAGGGGCCTGGTACCCCATACTCCCAGAGTACCCCCCACAGGGCCCCCCGAGGGACGCGGTCGAACGCCTTCTCCAAATCCACAAAACACATGTAGATTGGTTGGGCGAACTCCCACGCACCCTCCAGGACCCCCCCAAGGGTATAGAGCTGGTCCAGTGTTCCACGGCCAGGACGAAAACCACATTGCTCCTCCTGAATCCGAGGTTCGACTATCCGACGGACCCTCCTCTCCAGAACCCCTGAATAGACCTTACCAGGGAGGCTCAGGAGTGTGATCCCCCTGTAGTTGGAACACACCCTGCGGTCCCCCTTTTTAAATAGGGGGACCACCACCCCGGTCTGCCAATCCAGTGGAACTGCCCCCGATGTCCACGCGATATTGCAGAGCCGCGTCAACCAACACAGCCCCACAGCATCCAGAGCCTTAAGGAAATCCGGGCGGATCTCATCCACCCCCGGAGCCTTGCCACCGAGGAGTTTTTTGACCACCTCAGTGACCTCAGCTCCAGAGATTGGAGAGCCCAACCCAAAATCCCCAGACTCTGCTTCCATCCTGGAAGACGTGCCGGTGGGATTGAGGAGGTCTTCGAAGTACTCGGCCCACCGATTCACAACGTCCCGAGTCGAGGTCAGCAGCACACCCTCCCCACTGTAAACAGTGTTGGTAGTGCACTGCTTTCCCCTCCTGAGACGCCGGATGGTGGACCAGAATCTCCTCGAAGCCGTACGGAAGTCTTGTTCCATGGTCTCACCGAACTCCTCCCATGCCCGGGTTTTTGCCTCTGCGACCACCCGAGCCGCATTCCGCTTGGACTGCCGGTACCTATCAGCTGCCTCCGGAGTCCCACAGGCCAAAAAGACCTGATAGGACTCTTTCTTCAGCTTGACAGCATCCCTAACCGCCGGTGTCCACCAGCGGGTTCGGGGATTGCCGCCACGACAGGCACCGGCCACCCTGCGGCCACAGCTACGGTCAGCCGCCTCGACAATGGAGTCACGGAACATGGTCCATTCGGACTCAATGTCCCCCGCCTCCCCCGGGACGTGTTCGAAGTTCTGTCGGAGGTGGGAATTGAAGCTCCTTCTGACGGGAGACTCTGCCAGACGTTCCCAGCAGACCCTCACAACACGTTTGGGTCTGCCAGGTCTGACCGGCATCCTCCCCCACCATCGAAGCCAACTCACCAGCCAACTCAGTCAGTTGACAGCTCCGCCCCTCTCTTTACCCGAGTGTCCAAGACATGCGGCCGCAGATCAGATGAAACGACAACAAAATCGATCATCGACCTGCGGCCTAAGGTGTCCTGGTGCCAAGAGCACATATGGACACCTTTATGCTTGAACATGGTGTTTGTTATGGACAATCCATGACGAGCACAGAAGTCCAATAACAGAACACCACTCGGGTTCAGATCAGGGGGGCCGTTCCTCCCAACCACACCTCTCCAGGTCTCACTGTCGTTGCCCACGTGAGCATTGAAGTCCCCCAGCAGAACGAGGGAGTCACCCGAACAGACTAGACTAGACAAGACAACGGTCATTTAAAGCTTCTCCTGATCTCTAAACTGTTAACCAACCTGAAATAAAATAGGCTTTCAGACTCATAAAAGGCTTTTGGTTTGCAATGTAATATGAGATTTGCCACACGAGATAGTTTGTTGTGTCGATCGCTTCAGTGTTGGGTAAATCCTCCAGCATGTATTAAAAGTCCAACTTTTAAAATTAAATGAGTCATAACCTAAAGGAAGATATCGTGTCTGTGCCAGCTCGTTTAGAACACTCACTTTCATCCGTCACGCTGTGTTTTATAGTAGAGCAAAACACTTCCTGTCCACTGTTTGAGTTCAGCGCCAGGGCAGGGTCACGTGAGTGAAACCCACCAATCATCACTTTTGATTTGCAAGTGAGACTTCCGTCACTGCTCAAATAGACACAAATCTTGTTTTTATTCATTCTACTGGTAGTTAATTTTGCTCAAATTGAAATATTAGGCCTGCCTCTAATTCTGGCCTCCTTCCAATAAAGGCCTGAACCAGGATGCGCTTGAGTAAATAAAGGCCCGGGCCTGTATTAGAGGATTTACGGTGGTATGAGGATTGCTGAAAAGACACTGGCTGTGTCCAAATCCAGGGATTGCATGCTCATGAGTACCCTTTCTCATTGGTCTCTCGAGAACCTTTTCTTCCATGACTGGTTAGACCGGACGTTAACAGCTGTGAATGTGGACAGTCTAGCCTTAAATAATAGTCCCACCCCTACTTCGGCGGATGTCCTCCTGTCACCTAGCAACTGCTACCGCACTAAGAAGAAGCTGCAGAAATGGAGTTTTAAACTTTTTCCTTGGTTATTTTATGATTCATGATTTACCAATTTTTTGGAACTGTAATTAAGAACAAGAATACAAAAACACAACCACTTCAGGCTTTTACTTTTTGTTCAGTCAGATTTTAATAAGCTGTCATTTAAAGTTGTACTGCTGCTCTCCTGCTGCGTCTCCTGTTTCTTCTGCCATTGTTGCCGGTACAGAAATCAATCCCGCAGTGCATCACGAGATTTATGGAGGTGAGGAGACCACGGAGACTACACCGCACCCGTTCTCAAAATCGGGGAAAAGAAGAACGCATTTCAAGACTGCATTCTGAGCATACTTTGAGTTCAGACGGTCTTCGACGCGGCGCTGTGACGTCAGTGGTCTTAAAATCCGACCTCATGAGCCCTGGATTTGGACACAACCTTTGACACTAGTCAGTGACTTGATGCAATCTGCTGGGTTCCTTATATAGGAAACGTTTTACTGATTGGCTTAATGAACTGAACTCTACTGGAATGTTTACTTTGCGAAGAGCCTTGAGCTGACTCTGGTTGTGATTTGGTGCTATAGAAATAAACTGAATTGAATTGAACTAAGATGTTTTACTTTGCAGCACATCTTCTGCCATGAGTGCATCGCCCTTTGGTTCAACCGGGAGAAGAGCTGCCCCCTCTGCCGCATGGTGATCACAGAACAGGTCTACAGGTGGAGGGATGGTGCCACGTCACCACACCTGCAGATTTACTGATCCATTTGTCACAGGATTGTTGGACATGTATGTGGTCCTTCCTTTGAAACCATAATGACGAGAATTTTCCAGTTTTTCTCTGCTGTGGTGATTTACCCATTTAAATTTGTGTTCGTTTCAGCAGTAATGTTTAGAACTCTACTGATCGGGTTAAAAATTATGTTTCTACAGTAGCAGGAAGTACATGAATACATATATTTGATGGACTTTTGTCACACATTTGAACAATTGCACAGGATAAACCACATCTTTTCCAGAAATGGAGAATTAATAGGACCTTTTCAGATGGACTTTATCTTGAGAGCTACATTTAGATTATCTAACGTTGAGCAGAGGCACAGATGATGGGTGTGGGGGATGTAATCTGAGCATTATTCATGATTGATTTAAAAGGAAACCAAGTTGTGAAGTTGATTTACACAAATTATTTTCTATAGGGGTGACTTTGTTTTAAACCAAAGATAAGGATCTATTTTATATCTGTTTACATTTGTAAGAATTTCCTGAATAAAAACCTAAGTTTGGGTTATTGTAGTTTTGACTTGTTTTAAAGAATACATAGTAAAAATAAAAGAACAAATGTAAGGAAAAAATGATGCACTGATATATTGCAAGATTTTGTGTCATAAAACTGAATTGTTATTTAAAAGCAGTGTATTGATTTTTTTAATTGAGAATTCACACGCAAGCATTAACTGTATTTACTTTCTGTGGTGCAATTGAAACTTTGACTGATAGGTGGCAGCAGTTTTCACCATCTTCATTCTGACAAAACAATGAGATCTCACGATAACACCTGAGCCCTCATTTATCAAACGTTGGTAGAAACAGTCCTATATCCCATCCTACAAATTTAAAATGTTCGTACAAACGGCCAAAATCCTGATTCATGAAACTTGTGGTGGGCACTAGTATGCATGTTCCACCACAGTCGACTGTTGATAAATCCCACCTGTGCATACTCAGATGCTCATGTCCATTCACAGATCTTCAATAACCTAAACCACCATGGGTGGAGAATTAATTCACACACACTACTTGTTAGAAAAAAGTTCCTAAAGGAGGCATCGCTTGGCAGACTGAGAGAGCAGCACTGAGGCCGTGATTGACAGAGCTCCCCTCAACCCCCCGGCGTGCTCTTGGAGTTTCTCAGTCGGAAAAATATCTACAGCACTATTAGACACTCATCTATACAGCAAAAAACTGTTTTTAGGTGTTACTTGCTCTTTAAAGGAGTCATCACCTATAATACCGTGGATGTCTGCATTCTATTATAGTCTTTTAGGCCATTAAAATAAATTGTATTGGAAAAATAAATTAAAAATGTGCTTTTCTGATCCTTTTTTGTAAAGGGCATATTTCCTCGCAATCACACGCGATATTTCAGCTGTGTCGGACGCGCGCGGGACTGAGGGGCGCGTTGAATGGTGGAAGGAAGCAGGAAGCAGCTTCAGCATCTTGCTCCAAAAAAACAAATGTATTAAACTGAACCCGACTTGGCAGTGACCTACGGGATCCAACAGTACAAGCCCGAGCCTCGCGCGTAATGGCTTCCTCGCTTGTTGTTGAGTTTTTTTTTCAGCGAAGTGCCGTAAACCGGAAAATGATGGGATGTGGCATTGGAGATCTGTAAACAGTCTAGATGGGACAAAGCAAGCTAAACAGCCTGGCATCGGCTCATCATGCTGTTGTGAAGATCGAATACACAAACCGAGTGGACTTTTTTTCCCCCCCTAACAAGGATCAGCAACGGTAAGACATAATTTATGCGTTTCACGTTATGAAATGAGCTTTGTTGTGCTGGTTTGTTCGCTGCTGGCCTCATATTTGGTTATATCTGGCCTTTGTGATGTCATATAGGCCAGAGCTCAAGTTCTCGTTTTGGAGTGCGCATGCTCGTGGGGTGCATGTGAGCTGGTTGAAGAAGGCAAGAGTAAACAAACGCTTCAATGTTAAATATCAGCTTCTCGGCCAGTGAAAAATCATTAGGAAGCCATTATAGACATTTTTTCAAGTGGAAAAGTGAAAATTTCAGGTGATGACTCCTTTAACTCATTCAATGTTATTGACGACTATAGTCGTCTTTTCACATCCAACCGCTAACTGCCATTCACTTTAGTCGTCATTTCCATTTTTTTGTTTGCTCTCATGGGGCAGGGGCTCGTTCCGACCCCCGCCCTGTGAGCGCAAACATCACGTGTCTAAAGCGGATCTTCATCCGTGTATGTCACACATCACGTGATCAGGAAGCGGAAAATGGATTACAAGTTTGTTTTGGGACGCTGCTGTGAAAAAAGCAATGCGCCGAACCGGAAATGCTTCTGCAGCAGCGCTTGGGCACCAGATTGTGAAAGAACGGATAACGCGAGAAATACGGTGATTCTAACTGATGTAAGAAGTGAGTCTACTCTTTCTTTTGGTAGTTTTGGCGTTTACATGATCATAGAGCACAATGTTCTGTGACTCTTCAAAAAACAGTAAAAGCGCTGATCAGAAAACGGCTGGCAGTGAATGAGTTAAGTGACTGCAAGATCAAGGTACTGGTTCCAAAGCAGAAGAGAACCAAACAAGTGGCAGAGGTGGTAACATGCAGTGGCGGCTCGTCCATAGGGGGCGCTAGGGCGCCGCCCCACCACTTACAGGAAGGAGAAGAAGAAGATAGGAATCACAAAATATATTTAAAAAAACATAAAAAGTGAACTAAACGATCTATACACACCATATGGACTAAGTGCTGTGTGTAATCTGTGTTTAATAATGTTATTTTTTACTTTTAACACGGCCGAATCGTCGACGTACTTGTCACGTGTCCTCTCGCGGGCGCAGCAATCTTTACCATTGACTTAATATGGGCTAACTGGCGCATGTGCAGTGGGTCCCCAAACCGTCCACAACGAGAAAGAATAGGAGAGCGGTTGGTCGCATCTTTTAGCGATCGTCGCCACCTCACCGGGTGAATTCTGCTCAGACCAGGGGGAGGAGATCGCTGATTGGTCAGGTTGTTCACCCCGCCCTGAGGGGAAAACTTTCCACAGGCTGGCACAGTGTGGCTCCATCTGTGCCAATTTGTCACGGCAGCAACACACTACTTCCACTGAATATTTTTTTGTTGTCCAACCTTTTAGCCATCTTTGCTATAATTGTGAAATCATCAGTGACAAATAAAGTTAATTGCTTCAAAACCTGACGTACTAGTAGGTTCCAATGTGTGAAACCTCAGCCAATCGAATTGCTTGTTGAGTTTTTTTCAGCTGGCTGGCTTTCGTGTTAACCAATCACAGGGAGAGAATCCACGTAAACAGGAAAATGATGAATGCGGGCGGGCAAACTCTTATATAGTCTTTGGCAAAACAATGCCAGCAAACAGTCTGATCAGCTAAGCTTTTACGTTGGGATGTAGAATTTCACAAACCGAGTGGATTATTTTTACTACACCACACGGATTATGGCCATAACCTGCAGGTAAGCCTCATTTTAGCTTTTGGCTTCAGGAAACAGCATGCTGCCTCGTTAGCGGCTAGCACCGCTCCATACGGTTTGAACTAAGTGGTACTTCTTGTTTGTGAGTCTGGGCTTTAATCTAAACGCCGGCTGCTTCTGTGAATATCTTGCGTTGTGTCACTGTGTGTTTTTCTGGATACGTGTAGCGTCTATTTTACGGCCTCACGTTTATTTACAGCTTATGGGTGTTCTGTTTGTAGAAAGTGGATTCTATTGATTAGATTTAGCCTACTCCCCTTAAGCGTGTGTGCAGTTTGTGTAATATATGGGTGAATGGATGAATGTTTTTGTCAAAAACATGCTTAATATATTCGAAAACCTTTTGAATAACTTTGTTGCCGGAAGCGCTACTGTGACCGTCAGTTGTGTGACGCTGATGCTTAAGAATCAATGGTAATTTTGCGTCCCCTAGTGGTGATATGTGGTTAGCGCCCCACCCAAAA
>SSNS01000862.1:102405-115087 GCA_006937985.1 Aphyosemion australe
TTCCTTCCAAAACTGGGTCGAGGTGATTCAGTGGTGCAGGGGGGGAAATGGCACAACAGAGAGGATATCATCACACCTCATGCCAGCCAGGAAACCAGGTCCCACCTTTGACTCCACTGCTTCGTGGTCGCTGCTTTCTCTTCATTCCAGTTCCTGATGCTGTTGTTGATTACAACAAACAAACATGGGTGGTGTGGAGGAAAGCCATTCGACAAACAATTCAAGGAGCAACTAGCTGCAGAAATGCTGCCATTTGCTTGGACCTCAGCCCACCAACCTGACATGCATGCCAGAGTACTTTGGGGAGTGATGCCACCAGTCTAGGAGGTAATGTAAAAACTGTTTGTAAGCTGGCATCCCAAGAGTGAAGAAATCAGTTTATTGTAGAAAATGTCAAGTCCCTCTGTGCTTCACCTAAAAAAAACCTGCTTCAGGGAATGGTATGATGTCCATTCCTAAAGCTGTGATGTGTCTTGTGTTATTTTCTTGTAAATATGTATATATAGTTTTTCTTCTCCTCCTTTTTATTTCCAGCATAATTTATAGTTGTGATTACATGTGTTGTCATAGTGTAGATTTCTTCTTCTTCATCTTATTATTATTATTGTTTGCTTTTGTATTTTCTAGCAAATTTACACCAGTTTTTTCAAAATCAGACTCATTTATGAATAAATTTGCTCCATTTGGAGTCAAATTACTTCCTCTGTTTGATTTTCCATTATATTGAATGGGTAAATTTATATCTGGTGGATTTTTCCCAAAAACCCTCAAAAACATTTTTTTTTAAATGGAATTACTTTCTAAGATAAGATAAAAGTGGAGGAAAAAAGAACCTAAGGAAAAAACCTGAGAAATTCCTAATGGCACAAACTGTGCCAAGATGTGCCCAAATGGTCCAATATGAGGTCCGCCTGGATTTCTATAAACTAAAACCTCCCTAACTTTTCTATACTTTTTTTTTGCATGAAATTTGGGTCAGCAAATGTTCAGATCCTATTCTGTGGATTTCTAGATGTTTTAGGCTACTACTAGATAATTTAGAAGGATGTTTAACATCATAAAGTGGATTTTTTTTAGGCGAACAGATTTTTTTTCTCATTTCTGCTGTGTTCCAAATCCTGTTACTCTCAATCAGTGACATAAGTGTTGCTTTTTAGAAATGTAGAGTAATATCTGGAGTCCTACCTTCATTTTGATACCAAAACAGCTCAAATAAACCTTGTAGTTCTTGAGATATACTCAATTCATTTTGGGCACGTCTTTTTCGAGAAAATCTCTGTAAAATGGCCTAGGGCTCAAGGGGTTAAGGTTTAAAATGGATGTAGGGGGCGCTGTGGCACATTCACCAAATGACTACATGAATGTGAAGGCAGTGTTTGTGTGATGACACATAGCAAGTTTGGTACGGTTGTGAACTTGTTTGTAGAAATTACAACCAAACGTAATGAGGGGGGCGGTTGTGCGCAGCATTTTTTGCTAATAACGTTGCCATGGTAACACAAAACGCAAAGAAAAGTAATAGTACACCTTCCCCCGAATGAGCCGGTCGATTTGATGTACCGTAAATCCTCTAATACAGGCCCGGGCCTTTATTTACTCAAGCACATCCTGGTTCAGGCCTTTATTGGAAGGAAGCCAGAATTAGAGGCAGGCCTATATTTCAATTTGAACAAAATTAACTACCAGTAGAATGAATAAAAACAAGATTTTGTGGGGATCTGTGCCTACCGATGACGTCACACTATGGCAATGCCACACAAACCATGTTGGGATCAATTTTTTTCCCGGTGTTCTGTCAGAACACCGGGCTTAGAGCTAAAATGAATATCAGATTCTGCCAACAAAATGGCTGTATAAAACAATTTATATGTAAACCGAGGTGTTTATGCAAACACTATAATTAATACTTTTGGGCAGGGTTTGAATTACACAGAGGATTCTGGGGGCGCCCAGTGACGGGGAGGGGGTGGGGGGGTCTGTTTGCCTTGGCCCCCAAAATGCCCTGATACGGCCCTGGAAGTGGGACAAAATTTAGATGTTGATATGAATTGTATCAAATATATAAATATTACATGCTTATGAATTATTGCTTTATGAAGGTCAAAAGATGTAGTGGAATAAATCTACCAACATTTTTTCCTTTTCAAGAACTTTGTTTTGTTTTCTTGTTTTTATTTGAATATTTTCCTGTCCTGTCTGGCTCTGATCTTCCTGCTTCTCCTCTCACTCCACAAGAATAAACTGTTTCCTGACTTCCTCCTGATTCACCTCGAGTTGCTTTTGAACTAAACGGGTCAAATGAATCTACCGGCTGAAAAACAGTGGAGTGTGCGCTGCGCGGCCACGCGGGTGAGGTGAAATCACCAGCGCACGGGTGACGCGCTCCGCTGCGTCAGACACGAATAAAAGATACGATCAAAAGACAGAAGTAACTCAGAAGATTATATGAACGGACATGAACGATCGCGTGTTAATTATATTTTTTGGTGGCGCCACTTTGAGAATGTTACTGTGGCCGTGCAGGACGCAGCTTCAGCAATCAGCATCATCTGTCCTCTCTGCACAAAAAAACCCACAATGCGCTGAGAGTCCATGTGATATGAAACAGGATCTTTTTTCGGGCTTCCCTGGGTGTGTAAGTTGAGGGCTTCCAGCTCCCCGTAATTCAAACCCGGCTCCTGGATGAAAACCCGGACATTTTCATCAATATAGGAACCCCCCGGACGCCCCGGACAGACGGTGAAAAGTGGACATTGTTACGTTACCAGTATGCGGGTTTAATGTTGTGGGTGAGACACAAATGACACCTCGTCTCTGTTCGACCAGTCCGTTTCTCTTTATTCTCATTTTCCATACATCACATCCGTTCCTTCGACGGTAACCCTGTACTTCCTTATTCCTGTTGCAACATGCATGCTCACATTAGTTCCGCCTTATCCAACACCTTCTCTCTGTAGTTAGAACCCCTTTTCTGGTATAACTAAACATATAAACAATTATCTTTTTTTTTTTTTTTTCTCTCCACACTGTAACCCCAATAATGCACCGTTAACAAGAACATACTATTTTCCACGACCCTCCTCACGAACAATGTAACTAGAGGTCTAAACGTTCTGGTGCCCTGGACACTCTTCCCGAAGCTGTTACATAAGGTGCATTTTCTGTACTTAGTCCTTTGTTACTACTGCTTGTAACAGGAGTACAACTCTTCTGTACATCAACAGTACCTCCCTCTGGGCTCCTGGCTGATGTATCAACAGTAGTACCTATGGGCCTCACCTGTATGCGATTTCTTCGTAAGTGTCCCTCATCTGTGTGAATGACATATGATCTAGGTGTCATTGCCCGCTGCACAACAGTCCCTGCTTTGTTCTCTCTCGGAAGCCACACAGCCTGACCTGGTTGCAACTGTGTAAGTGGTCGAGCTCTGTGGCGCCGGTTGAAATGACGTTGTTTCTCCTTCGATTTCCTCTGCTCGGCTCGGAAACCTTTGATGTTTGGCCACCTTGGAACCAAGGTCTCAGGATGTTGTGGCAAAGTTGTTTGCAACTGTCGGCCCATCAGAAGTTGTGCAGGGGAGTAACCACACTCGAGGGGCGTAGCTCGGTATGCTAGGAGTGCTGTTGTTTTCTCTCCTCCCCCCTTCCACAGTCCTTTCACAGTAGCAACCGCCCGCTCTGCCTCACCATTTGCTTGTGGGTATCGTGGGCTACTGGTAACATGTACAAACCCAAACTGTGTCGCAAACTCCTTAAACAGTTCACTACTGTACTGTGGTCCATTATCTGACACCACCGTCTCTGGTATCCCGTGGCGACTAAAGGCTTCCTTAATAGCCAATATCACTGTAACAGCAGAAGTCTCCTTCAGCTTAGCCACTTCTATATATCTCGAAAAATAATCCACAACCAGAATATAAGTCTCTTTTTCCCAGAAGAAGAGGTCGGTACCTACCCTCTGCCAGGGACGCTGCGGTACCGGAGTTGTCATCAGTGGTTCTTTGTGTTCTGCTCTCTGTTGGGAACACACGATGCAACTGCTCACGAATTGTCCAATCTGCACCGACATCCCTGGCCACCAGACAGCTTGATGGGCTCTCGCCCTGCATTTAACTATTCCTTGGTGACCACTATGCAGCTTGCTCAGGATCTCTTGTCTCATGTCTTGTGGAATCACCAGTCTTTGTCCTCTGAGTATCAGCTCTCCTGCTAGGGAGATGTTGTCCTTCTCTGGCCAGTATGGTCCCACTTCAGGGGGTAACTCCTTTTTTTCCGGCCATCCTGACTTACAGTACTGGACCAGTTTTGTGCAGACAGAATCCTTGTGTTGCCTCTGCTGGATCTCTTTAAGTTTCTCCCCCGTCGCCGGTAGACTTTGGACCACTGCATCCACGAACACCTTGACCTCTGCCTCGTTATCCAGGTCTTCCTGTAACATCGCATCTCCAGCAGGTGCTCTGGACAGGGTGTCTGCCATGATTAGACCTTTACCAGGAACGTGCACAATGTCGTATGTGAACTTCATCAGTCTTAGTCTGAACCTCAGCACTCTCGGTGGAAGGTCGTCCAAAGCCTTTGTACTTAGGAGGGGCACTAAAGGCTTGTGGTCTGTTTCCAATCTGAATCTGAGACCGTGAATGTAGGGTGTCAATCGTTCACATGCCCACGTGGCCGCCAAGGCCTCTTTCTCTATTTGGGCGTAGTGTTTTTCTGCTTCAGTTAAACCTCTTGAGATGAACACCACCGGCCTCCATGTTCCATCAGGTTGTTCCTGTGTGAGAACCGCTCCTAGCCCGTAGGAGGATGCGTCTGCCGCCACACACGTCTGAGCTGCTAGTGAGTAGGGTGCCAGCACCCTCGTCGAACTCAGTTCAGTTTTCAGTCTCTGGAATGCCACTGTTTGCGGAGTTTCCCAGTGCCACTCATTCTTTTCGCTGAGTAATTCCTTTAGTGGTGTTGTGTATGACGCAAGATGAGGGAGAAATTTCCCTAGATAGTTGGCCATGCCCATCACTCTCCTCACTCCTTCTGCATCCTTAGGCTCTGGCATCTCCATGATCGCTCTGACTTTGGTTGGATCAGGGGATACTCCTTCTGCAGTGACCTTGTGTCCCACAAACAGAATCTGGTCTTTGGAGAACTCACATTTTTCATTTAGTGTCAAGCCTTCCTCCTCGAGGGTCTGTAACACCTTGTGCAGTCTCTTGTCATGCTGCAGCATGTCCTTTCCATAAACGACAATATCATCAGCATGGCACACCACTCCATCACACCCCTCCAGCATCTGCGACATGCGACGTTGAAAGTGTTCTGGGGCCGATGAAATCCCAAAGGGCAGTCTGTTGAATGCATATCTGCCGAAAGGGGTAATGAACGTAGTCAGGAGTCGACTCTCCTCCGCCAGCGGTATTTGCCAAAAGCCTGACGTAGCGTCCAG
Source organism: Aphyosemion australe (assembly GCA_006937985.1). Classification (NCBI taxonomy): domain Eukaryota; kingdom Metazoa; phylum Chordata; class Actinopteri; order Cyprinodontiformes; family Nothobranchiidae; genus Aphyosemion; species Aphyosemion australe. Next base: position 107,842 of record SSNS01000862.1, read on the forward strand.
TTTTGTAAAAACCTTTGCTCCCGACAACATGGCTAAGGTGTGGTCGACTGCTGGGAGAATATGTCTTTCTCTCCTTACCCACTTGTTCAGCTGGGTCATGTCTACGCACAATCTTATCTTTCCAGGTCGTGCTTTTGGTGCCACAACCAACCCTGCACACCATTGTGTAGGTTGAGTCACTCTGGATATCACGCCCATTGCTTCCATGCGCTCCAGCTCCTCTTTAACTTTGTCTCTCAGTGGTAAGGGCACCCTGCGTGGGGTTGACAGAGCGTATGGAACCGCTTCCGGGTCCAGCTCGATCCGGTAGGGCTCCTTTAGCTTCCCCAGACCTGAAAACACCGCTGGATATCGAACTTTAAAGTCCTCCGTCTGTTCTCTCACTTCTGTAACTCTCTTTATCAACGCAAGTGCTTTAATTGCAGGCAGACCCAGCAATGGTCTAAACAGTCCATTAACAACATACACGTCTTGAACTGTTTCTTTCTGTTCCACACATAGTTTACCTTTAAAGCGTCCTCTAACATCCAGTTTCTGTTTTCCCGGACCGTACAGCAGTTTTCCTGGAGGCCGCAATTCGCCGTGCTTCCGGGGAGAGTAAATGCTGTATGGGATCGCTGTAACACTCGCTCCAGTATCCAGCTTGAAGAGGGTCTTTTCCTGGTTTAGTTGCACCGTGTCACTCCACTCTTCTTCTCCCAATTCCAGAACTTCTCCTAGAAAGGCAAACTCCTCCTCGTCCTCCCTTCCTCTGTGGAACTCCGTAATGTCATGGACACCTCCCTTAGACCTGCATTTCTTCGCGAAATGCCCTTTTTTGTGGCACTTCCTGCATTCAGCTTCTCGTGCAGGGCACTCCGTCCATGAGTGTTTCCTTTGTTGTCCACATCTGCCACATTCACTTAGTTTCATCTCAGCTTTTTCTATCTCGGCTTTAAACGGTTTCTTCTTGAATTTTCGCTGTATCAGCTCTACTTGCCCCGGTTGCTCGGTTCCTCTGAGCACCGGCTGCTGTCTTTTAATTATTTCACTTTGTCTCACCCTCGTCATGGCTTTATTTAGTGTCAAATCGGCATCTAGCTGTAAACTCTCCGACAGCTTAGCGTCTTTTATTCCCACAACGATTCTGTCTCTAATGAGCTCTTCTCTCAAGACGCCGAACTCACAATACTCCGCCAACGTGTGCACTGCTGTTATGAAAGATTCCACACTTTCACCCGCCTCCTGGCACCTCCGGTTGAATCTCGCCCTTTCGAAGATAACGTTCCTTTTGCTCACACAATGAGCCGTAAATGCCGCCGTGACGTTGTCATACGACTTCTTCTGAGCCTCTGTGAGTGGCAGCACGTTTAATATATCTTCGACGTCATCACCGGCAGCGTACATAAAGCTGTTAACTTGAAACTCTTGTGACTGCTTATCCAGTCCCGACGCTATTCTATAGCGCTCAAACCGCTTCAGCCATCTTGGCCACTCGGTAACTTTTGTGAAATCGAACTTGCCTGGCGCCATTATCTGGGGCACTGCGCTCGTCCCGTCTTCCGCCATCATCCTCTTTAATGGTTGTTTTGTTCCACATCGACAAGTCCAGACTCCGAAAGCTATTCCGTCACTTCTGACACCATGTTACGTTACCAGTATGCTGGTTTAATGTTGTGGGTGAGACACAAATGACACCTCGTCTCTGTTCGACCAGTCCGTTTCTCTTTATTCTCATTTTCCATACATCACATCCGTTCCTTCGACGGTAACCCTGTACTTCCTTATTCCTGTTGCAACATGCATGCTCACATTAGTTCCGCCTTATCCAACAGACATGTCCGGGGAAAAGAGGACGTTTGGTCACCCTACTTACCTGTGATGAAGTGTTCACTGCAAACTAGCATTTTTCGTTCCGTTTCTGCTCATCCTGCAGCCGGAGATTATGATCCACTAGTCCGCTGTTACCGTAAAACCTGGTATACGTGCGCCTCGAAAAATCGAGTGAGGGCTCACTTTACCGTCGATCTCCGAAAAAAAACAAAAACAACGCTGTTTCTAACAGTAGCCCCGGCCACTATTAGAGACCGGCCTTTATTTACCCCCGCTGACAGCCAGACCGGCTAATATAGGAGACCCGGCCGGTAATGGAATACAGGCCAATATTAGAGGATTTACGGTATTAGCAGCTGGGCTAGCTGCTAATGGCTAATGTTTGTGTAGCTGCAGCCCTTTTTACTACAGGTAAAAATGACTGGTCCAGCCATGTCCTACCTGTTACCTGCAGTAAAACCTTTTTGTCAAAAAGGTAGCGTCCCGAAAATGAAAGCAAGACAGCGTCAATTCAGTTGTGTGTTTTGCTAACGTAGCTGCGCCGCAAATTATGCTGCGCAGGTTTTGATAAAGTCAGGAGGAGAGAGAGTAGCTCCTGCTGAAATTCAGAGAAAACCACAGCCTGGCACGCTATATCCTATACATGGAAACATATATACAGATATATTCAGATTGTTGTCTGTGTCTCTTACAGTATGCTGCATAGTGCTGGTACCAAGTTTGTTTTCATCTTTTATTTGTGGTTTTTTTTAGTGATCTAAGATTACAATACTAGATTACTGCCATGTGTATATACATGTATCCTTGTTTTTATTTCTCTTCTAATTATCCTTTAAGTGCTGGTGCTGCTGTGACAAGTGAATGTCCCCACTGTGGGATCAATAAAGTCTATTCTATTCTACAGAGCAAGATCTTTTTCTATTGCTACAGTTCATCTATATTTCTATGCTAGGAAAATAAAAAAACATTTATATAATGTTGGCTGGCATGTTCCAATTTTGAAAATAAGTATTACATATACATTTGTACTTGTGTTTTATAGATGATGGCAAATATAAGGTCACACGTGGAAGCTGGTGAAGCCGAGGTCCTTCCTGATGCTGCTGATGATGTGATGGAAGACAGTCTGTCTACAGAGCACCACCAGCTGACCTCGGTGAACCGTGCAACGCAGTTCAACTCCAGACAAGTCATTTCTCACCGATCATCAGGTAAATTTTAATCATTTAAACACAAAATAGATTATATTATCATACATGAATAATTTGACTGAAAAATAACAGTCACCCTGTTCATTGTAGCTATCTAGTTTTTATTACGTGTGCCTCACATGCTCTAACACGGTTCCTAAACAGATAAAAAGTAGTGATTGACCTTTAATTTGAAGCAAAATAATTACAGTCCCAGAGAGCGTTAACATCAAAGCACGTTTTCCCAACTCTTAGCACAACCAAAGGATTGCAAAAGAAATGTGATCATTTAACCTAGTATTATAGACACCGTGCAGCTTCTAGGAGATCCTAAAACATTATTTATATTATTAAAACAAACCTGATTTTCTCAGGAACCCAAGTCAGTGTTGGGCCAGACACCAGGGACGTGGCAACCCAGTATGAAGAGAAGGACATAATATTGCCTTCCACACCTGTGACGTCATCATCAGTGGTCTCATCAGTTCCCCCAAATGACCAGGATGAGGACTTCTATCCTGATAATGACATGTCCATTGAGACTGAATCATCAGATGATGATGTGTCTCTGGAGGAGGAGCCAAGCTGGTCAGTAACACATTCCATGAACCTTTAGAAGCTTTGGATGTTACGTTAACATTATACATTTTGCATTTTAGCCAACCATCAAGGGCAGACAAATATATTGTGTGTCATGATGAGCTGATGGAACTGTTCTCATTCTGCAATTGTGGTGAAAGATCAGAGGAGATCATCACTAAAACGTCAGGCACTTTCATAGAAGTTAAACAGGTTTGTGACTCAATTGCTTTACGTAAAGCCTGCCGCACATGAGAACAAACTACTGAGCTTACAGTCATTTGCAGCCGTTTGCTTAGCAGATTCCTCGCTGTGCGCCTAATTTTCACTGAGTTTTCTGCCTCACAAGATGCTAAGGTGAAAATCAAATCAGTTTGATATTTTTTGCCTCACAGGGAGCAGAAACTCGCTGTGTGCACACAACGTGAGCTGTGTGCTGAGATGAAATCTTCAAGTGGCAAATCACATCGCGTTCTACCCTCACATGACTCCAAGGTGGCAGCCTCCTGTTTGCATGTGAGAAAAATAAATGAAACGGAGCTGGATTTGGAGGAAATGCTTTTACTTGTTTTGCTAATGAGGCGTCGCCGCCATTGTTGTTTGAAGGTTAGAGTATAGGTACAGTCATGGCTGCAAAGAGGGGCCAGGCAAGGAGGTTATGAGGGTGGCGGCGACGCCTCATCAGCAAAAGTAGAAGCGTTTCCTCCATGTCCAGCTTCGTCTCAGTTTCGTTTATTTTTCTGACATGCAGACAGGAGCATAGCCGCAGGAACATTATTTCAGCAGGGGGTGCTGGGAAAAAAATAAGCTCAGCTGCGCTCAACTCATTATGTCCAGGTGAATCATAGCCTACATGTAGTATACTCATTGAAATGAGTCTCTATATTAGAAAGAAGACAACCTCCAACAGTCTTCAAGCACTGCTTGAAAACCTACGACTCCCGTCTGCAGTTGACCAATGAAAACACACCTTTGGGACGCCGCAGCAGCAAGACTCCGCCTCTCTGAGTTTCCTATTCAACTTGTGTTTAAAATCCGGATTCTAAACAACACACCAGTTTTTATTTTTGTTAATAGCCCAAATAAAACCGGAGTTATACTAAAATAATTAAACTAAGAATGGGTTCAGTAGTGTTTTGTTGCTGAGGGAGAGGATGCTGCTGCGTGATCTGACAGCAGGTGTCAAAAGGGCTGATGCGCGTCACGGAGCGGAGTAAACACTGAGACAGACATTTACGGCAAAACTTTAGATATTGGAGCGATCTGTGACAGATAGATAGTTACTTCCCTGTAGTTTAGTGTTTTTTTTATGTATAAAGGAGGACGAGAAGGATGGATGTCCAGCAGACAAATCAGCTGTTTAGCTGGAAGACGCGCAGCTGGAGTCTGAGGCCAAAGCAGCAAGCCTTTTATTCGTGGACGGAAATGACGGGAAACGTGGGTTTAGAGGTGGCGAGCGCATGAAGAGTTGGAGAATGAGGGACAAATGTGTCCTTGTTAAAAAGGCTCTTAAATGCAAAAAAGCACAACAGAAACTGCAAGCATAAACTGTAAATGCACTATTTTGGACGGGATACATGACAATATACCCCAGAACTCACTGTTGCTGCATCTCCTTTTGCTTTCTCGAGGCTTCCCAAAAAAAGTCTAAAATCCGCTTTTGTGCCGTTCTGGTAAATAAATCTGAGGTCACCAGCAGGGGGTGCTGCAGCACCCTTACTTCCCACCGGTACTGGACAGGAGGCTGCCACATTGGAGTTATGTGAGGGGAAAGCACGCTGTGATTGGCCAATGAGTGCATTTCCTATAAGGAAATTGAATGTGTAGTTTATTTAAATGCGTCTTGTTTGCCTACAGGATCAACTGCAGCAGTCAAATTGGAGAAAGCAGCATTCCAGCAAGGATTTGTGAAGGATGTGAGGCAGTTGTCTCCTCAGCACCAAACATACTCACTAGAGGCGTTCCACTCCCTCATCCTGACATTTGCTCCTAAGCATACAGGGTTCTCCTACCTTAGCATGTACACGAGGCAAGTTTTATTCAGCTTGAATTTAATTTTTTTCTTTTCTTTTGTTATATATTAGTCAAATGTGTTGTAATTTAAGTCATAATTTAATAAATTAAAAATTTTGTATTCTGCAGTTTCAAACTGTCTAAATTTATGAAAAAATATTCCAGGCTGTTGCTGGCTGCCCTTCACTACAACAGCAACAGTAACAGGGAGACGGCCCGAACCAAGGAGGGTTTGGAAAGGTATGCCGTACGTTACCCTCGTTGTAAAAAAGGTGGCTGGTCCGTGCAACCCGTGAAAGTGGAACCAACATATGGTAAATTAATTCATAAGTATATAAATATTTTGTGTGTAGATTAATTTTTATATATTTATGCACGTTCACCATCATATTTAAATGACTTCCATTACAGACTACGCTACAGAACTTCTTCAACGGCTGCAGGATGCCTATGCAAACAACCCAACTGGACTAAGCAGTGCAATATCTGGGATTAAATCAGCTGATCCTGGACCCCTGACAGCCACGTGTCACCAGGTGGACAAGGATGAAGCCATCGGACAGTATGTCAGAAAATCAAGGTTTTCAGCACAGGTACTCTTATGCAGCTTTTATTTACACTGGGCCAAATTATCTGTAGTCAATTTTTTTGTAGATAATGTTTGTGCTAACAATAGAAACAGAGCAACAAGTTCTTTCAGAATTTTAATATTTTTAACAGTTCATACAAACACTGTTTTGCATTATATTTACAGTTACCACACCAGTCCAGATCAGGCCAGCGGAAGCCTCTGAAGTGACCAGCTTCACCTGGAAAGGCTGTTCTGATGGCGTTCACCACACATGATGGAAGAGGCTTGCGAATGTGTTGCCCAATGATGCCATGTGTCCATCGGATCATCTGCCTGTAGGCTACATAGCGATACTGCCTGCAATGTAAAAAAGTGATCTCACCTGACGAGCTTATTAGGCCCGAGCAGCGAAAGCGCTGCGAAGGCCTCTTGTTTTTGCTCTGTTTATTAGGCCCGAGCAGCGAAAGCTGCGAGAGCCTATTGTATCTGCTCCGTTTATTATTAGGCCCGAGCAGCGAAAGCGCTGCGACAGGCCTCTTGTATCTGCTTTGTTTATTATTAGGCCCGAGCAGCGAAAGCGCTGCGAAGGCCTCTTGTTTTTCGAATGTTTATTAGGCCCGAGCAGCGAAAGCGCTGCGAAGGCCTCTTGTTTTTGCTCTGTTTATTATTATTAGGCCCGAGCAGCGAAAGCGCTGCGAAGGCCTATTGTTTTTGCTCTGTTTATTAGGCCCGAGCAGCGAAAGCGCTGCGAAGGCCTCTTGTTTTTGGTCTGTTTATTATTATTCTGGTAGCAAATGAATTGGCTTTTTGGGGGCCTTAACATACCCCAAAACTCACAATATTTTGCACACATGTCAGGCCTGGTGTAAAATTTTATATTTTAAAGGTCCCGAAAAAATCGCCACAAAAATGGCTGAACAGCGCCCCCTAGAACGTGAAAAATAAGCCCCCCCATTGACCTTATTTTATCGTAGAGTTATGAAACGTTGCACGCTTGTCCTACTCCCCAGTCCGCACAGAAAAGTCTCTTGCAGCCATGGTCAACATCAAACAGGAAGTCGGCCATTTTGGATTGAAGTAG
>SSNS01000863.1:0-65570 GCA_006937985.1 Aphyosemion australe
TAAAAGAGAGCTCTCTCTCTCTCTCTCTCTCTCTCTCTCTCTCTCTCTCTCTCTCTCTCTCTCTCTCTCTCTCTCTCTCTCTCTCTCTCTCTCTCTCTCTCTCTCTCTCTCTCTCTCTCTCTCTCTCTCTCTCTCTCTCTCTCTCTCTCTCTCAGTCTGTCTTCCGCCCGGTCTCTCACTCTCTCTCTCTCTCTCTCTCTCTCTCTCTCTCTCTCTCTCTCTCTCTCTCTCTCTCTCTCTCTCTCTCTCTCTCTCTCTCTCTCTCTCTCTCTCTCTCTCTCTCTCTCAGTCTGTCTCTCTCTATTGCTCCCTCCCCCCTCTCTCTCCCTGATTGGCTGAGAGTTTTCAAATTTTTTCTGGGTATACAGACATACACACCCACACATATTATACATCAAATTGTTCAGCTTGGTCTAAGGAACCCAAAGCCCCCCACCCCCCTTCCCTGCTCTCTGATTGGTTGAGAGATTTTAAGCTTCTTCTTGCTTAATAGAAATACGCATATACACATATTATACATCAAACTGATCAGCTTGGTCTGATGAACCCAGTGCCCCCCCCTTCCCTGCTCTCTGATTGGCCGAGAGAGTTGAAGCTTCTTCCAAGTTAACAGAAATACGCACCCAGACATGTTATACACCAAATCGATCAGCTTGGACTCAGGAAACCAGCCGTCCACCATCCCTGGTCTTTGATTGGCTGAGAAAGTTTTGAAACCTTAAAGTTCAATTTCTGCTCTTTCTAACAGTTTATTTTTTATCTCATTCTGCTAACTTTGACAATTGAACTCATTTTCAACTTCACTTCAGTTGTAATGCATGTTCATCATTTTCAGCTGCTAAATTCACAGTTCAGCTAATTGTGAAAATGTAACTATTAAACTATTCCTACTCAAATACCAGCTGTTTAAACATTTCAGCTGTCCAGTTTTTTAAACTGTGTACTGAGATTTCAGTTTTCTGATGTTTAGATTTATTTTCTCTTTTCTCCACTTACTTATTTGGCTTTAATACACTTGTTAGTGATTTTTTGCTCCTAAATCTTTCAATCTTTTCAGCTCATTTTTACAATTACGCTAAATTTTTGCAGCAGAAAACTGCTTATTTCAGTTCAGCTACTCAGCTATCAGTTTCAAAATTCAGCATATCCTGCTAATTTCACAATTCAACTAATTGTGAAAATGTAACTACTTATACTCAAATATGAGCTGTTTAAACATTTTAGCTACTCAGTTTTTTAAACTATGTTTAGAGATTTCAGTTTTCTGCTGTTTAGGATTTTTTTCTCTATTCTCTACTTACTTTTTGGGCTTTTTAAAACTTTTTAGCAATTTTTGCTCCTAAAACTTCAAATACATTCAGCACATTTTGACAATTAAGCTTAGTTTTAGCTTCAATTCAGCAGTTTCAGCTATTGTATTCAGCAATAAAGCATTCAAACGTATTTCTGCAAGAAATGCAATTTATCTAGTTTGATCTGTATCTAGTTGAACAGTTTTTCAGCTATTTCAGCAAATTTGGTATCAAACCGTTCAGCTCGTTCAGCTCTTTCCGGCTATGACTTTTGTTATTGATATCTTCAACCGTTTCCGAGATATTCAGCTTTTTCTGCGATTTTTCAGCCCATTGAAATGAATGGAAAATGCTTAAAATCGCTCAATTTTTCACAAAATCCCTTCAGCTCTTTGACCTCTTACTCTGAGGGGTTAACTTCAACCTAGAGACTTCATTCAACTTTTAACAAACTCACAAGAAGGTCAGCTATTATCGGCTAAGTCTGCTTCTTGATATCTTTTACGTTTTTTCTACAATCACAGGTTAAACTTGAGGTACGATTTTTAAATTTCAGGAATTTCTCCTCCTCCCCCCATTCAAAAGAATAGGGCTCAGAACCGACTTTGCTCCACTTCAGGAAGTGTCCTGAGAGAACCGTAGAACCGATAGAAATGAGACTTGCACTGGATGAAAGCTGACGGATTTTCCTCCATTTTGTTGTAAAATTTATGGACATACTCCAAATGTTGTGGTCGTAGCGTTAATCAGTTTGGACTTTAAACATTTTTCTGAAATCTTTCCAGTCCACTCTAACCTGAACATTCCGCACTCTAACATTTCAAGGTCACTTTTTCTGCAAACAGATGTTTACTACACCCACGCCGTTTACGCTACTGAAACAAATTATACCTCAAAAAGTAAGAATCTTTGTCAGCTTCGATAGGATGTCGTCATTTTAGCTGTAGGTGTCATGGTGCGGGCGCTACGAGCCTCAGAAGGCCGATAGTGCCAGATTTTCTCCCATTGGCAGCCATTCAAATTATTCTCAGCTTAGGTGCTTCGATCGCTGTCTAAGAGCTGAAATCGTCTCATCATATCTCCTACAATATTCAACGTAGCCACACAAAAATTCACACAGAGCACCATCGAAGCCTTCAGCCACTTACGGTTTTGGAATTTTTTGAATCGGTGCAATACTTCTCGAATGGTGATGAGACGTTCGAGGCCTCCAATTTGACATTTGGAGCTTCAGAACAGGTGATCTGCAGATTCTGATGATTTTCTCTAAACAAAAATCTGCTACGACTACATTTTTTTGACTACACTCATCAATTACTCAAAAACAGTAGTTTTACTCGTCCGCTTCGATGGGATGTCTTCGTTTTAGCTGTATCTGCCACGGTTCTTGAGTTACAAATGTCAGAAAGAGGATTCAGCCACATTTTCCTCCCATAAAAAACAGGCATTTTCTGCTCCGGTCTCTGTCAGAGAGCAGAAATCATCTCATCATATCGCCTACAAATATTCTAGGTAGGCACACAAAAATTTCAATATAGCACCACCAAGCCTTGTGATGCTGACGCTTTTGGAATTTTTCAAATCGGTGCAATACTTTTAGAATGGTGATGAGAAGTTGGAGGCCTCCGATTTGACATCTAACAGCTGAAGCTGACTGTAAGTACATGCAGACAGGTCGTTAACACATGCAGACGGCTCGTTAAGCCTAATTATAAACAATTAAAGATCAAAGGATCAAAGGCTTTTCCTTATGAGTCAAGTTCACCTGGAAACCACTGCTGCTCAATCCCTTCTCCCTGATTGGCTGAGAGTATTCCAATTTTTGCTGCCTAAACAGACATACACACCCACACATATTATACATTAAATCGTTCAGCTTGGCCTAAGGAACCCAGTGCCGCCCCCCGACATCCCTGCTCTCTGATTGGCTGAGAGAGTTCAAGCTTCTCCTAGGTTAACAAAAATACGCACCCACACATATTATACATCAAAATGATTGGCTTGGTCTGATGAACCCACTGCCCCCTCGCCACCCATCCCTGCTCTCTGATTGGCTGAGAGAGTTCAAGCTTCTTCTTGGTTAACAAAAATACGCACCCACACATATTATACATCAAATCGATTGGCTTGGTCTTAGGAACCCATTGTCCCACCCCACCCCCAACATCCCTGCTCTCTGATTGGCTGAGAGATTTAAAGCTTCTTCTGGGTTAACAGAAATACACCCCCATACATGTTATACATCAAATTGATCGGCTTGGTCTCAGGAAACCAGACGTCCACCATCCCTGGTCTTTGATTGGCCGAGAAAGTTTTGAAACTTTAAAGTTCAATTTCTGCTCTTTCTAACAGTTTATTTTTTATCTCATTCTGCTAACTTTGACATTTGAACTCATTTTCAACTTCACTTCAGTTCTAAGGCATGTTCATCTATCAGTTTCAGCTGCTAAATTCACAGTTCAGCTAATTGTGAAAATTTAACTATTAAACTATTCCTACTCAAATACCAGCTGTTTAAACATTTCAGCTGTCCAGTTTTTTAAACTGTGTAGTGAGATTTCAGTTTTCTGCTGTTTAGATTTTTTTCTCTTTTCTCCACTTACTTATTTGGCTTTATTACACTTGTTATTGATTTTTTGCTCCTAAATCTTTTCAGCTCATTTTTACAATTAAGCAAAATTTTCGCAGCAGAAAACTGCTTATTTCAGTTCAGATACTCAGCTATCAGTTAAAAAATCAGCATATCCTGCTAATTTTACAATTCAACTAATTGTGAAAATGTAACTACTTATTCTCAAATATGAGCTGTTTAAACATTTTAGCTGCTCAGTTTTTTAAACTAAGTTTAGAGATTTCAGCTTTCTGCTGTTTAGGATTTTTTTCTATATTCTGTTAGCAATTTTTGCTCTTAAATCTTCAAATACATTTAAAATTAAGCTTAGTTTTAGCTTCAATTCAGCAGTTTTAGCTATCATATTCAGCAATAAAGCATTCAAACGCATTTCTGCAAGAAATGCAATTTATCTAGTTATTATTATTATTATTATTAATTTTAAAGCAGCGCGATCAGTGCTTATTTTCTTTTGCTTCCATTCTGCTTCACCAGTAACTCTTCTAATTTTACTAATGCCGCAAGCTGGCCAGGACGCCACTTCCTTTAAACTCATCAACAGTACTGCCATTACCCCCTCAAAAATCATAAAGACATCTAGCGGCAGACACAGAGCAGATTGAACAATGCTTCGTGCAAAAAGTAAAAAAATATGCAAGTTTATTCACCCGTGACTGAAGGAGTATATAGATACGCAGCAAGCATTTTATTCATGGACGGAAATGACGAGAAACGTGGGTTTAGAGGTGCCGATGTCATGAAGAGGTGGAGGAGAATGAGGGACAAATTCATCTGTGTTAAAAAGTCTCTAAAGTACATTAAAACAATGTAAACACAGTAGTAAATACACAATCAGGGACCAGATGTGACTGTAATGGTGGCAGATACCCCAGAAAAGCACTACACCCTCTGTTGTCCTGGTGGGGAATTGCTTTGCAACTCTGCTCAGGTGACGGAGAAGTCTGAAAGGTGACCAAGAATTCAGTTAATCAGCAATCTAAAACTGATCTTTGAGCCTCTATAAAAATTTGTTGGAGCTTAAAATGTGCCAGGAGCCCTGAGAAATGGCCACCTAAAACACGCATAATAAGACTCATTATAAATTACCTGTTTTCCCCGCCCACTCCACCAGTGTGTGTGTGTGTGTGTGTGTGTGTGTGTGTGCTGGGGGTTTGAAAAGAGACAACTGAAAGCAGAAACTGAAACTACAGTCAGGGTTTCTCAGTAAATCCCAACTCAAACCTTATTTGAAATTAATTAATGGATCTTTTAACAAAAAGGCTTTAAAATCAATTAATATTTGCACTACATATAAATTATTTGAATTTATTTGATATTTTTGGACCCTGGCACATGTTCTGTGTTCAATTTTGTATACACTTTGTAACTTTGTAAACTGTTCGCATGTTCAATAAAGTTCTGAAAAGAAAAAAGTCTCCATTCAAGCGATGAGTCAGTGTGTGTCAAAGACAGGCTGCTTGTATCCACGTTATTTTTGAGTAGCCTCATGGAGAAACGCTGATGCTAGCAACATCCGGTGAGATACCGGAAGTAGCACATATTCATTGGTTTACATTGTGAGGTTTCGTTGCTAGTAGCAGTTTATTTGAACATTCAGAGAGGATTTAAAAAAATATTTACCCCCGAAAAATGTACTCACGCGGCTTGGGAAGATGTTGCGCTGTTTGCTCTTGTACTAACAACCAGAGAAAATGAAATTTGTAGCTAAAAGAGCGATATTTAGAACATCCACCTCCACAGTAAAGAGTGTGCAGCTGCGAGCGTCGGTACGGTTTTCGCCGCCTCCCCAGAGATGAACCAAGAAAGATGTGGTTGAAAAATCATAACTTGAAACCCACCACAAACCTTTCCTTTCATTTTATTGTGAAAAAACTCCCAGAGAGGAACACCCGCATCCTACTTTGTAGTTGGATATGACAAAACTCCGGAGAAGAGACGCCGAGTAGTAAAGAGACCTGACAGCAGTCTCACAACAACAGGAATTATTTCATGTGTACAATTTTCTGAATAGTTATAATTTAACGTGCGTTTAGACTGCTGTTATTAACCTAAAAGTGCCATCCTGCTGTTTGTATTTCACCTGATGTAGAAACTAAAACTCTGATGAGGGATTTAAGGCTCTGACTCGGCTCTACGTCTGCTTTTAAGTAAATCAGATTGTGTCCCACCTCTTTTAACAAAACACAACCAACATTATTACGATGTAGGTACTGATAAGCCTCAGAGATTGTTTATTGCCTTGCTGTCAGACGCAACTGAGTTCAGAAAGTAGCTAAAATGCTACTGTACGTTAGCTTTGGCCAGACTTTAAGATCATCCCCCCACCTCTCTGCTTCAGTAGGCAGACGAAGTGTAACGGTGTCCCGTTTGAGCTGTGACAGCTGGTGTTCATGCATGTTTTAGTCTCTAAAAGCCCAGAAAAAGAGGATTAGCATGAAGGAATCGCATCGTCTCAATGTAAACAAATGCGGACCGGAAGTTGCTTGCATTTTTTGCGCAAAGCATCACGGGCCGTAAGAATAACGTGGATAAGGGTTGTAGAATGGTTGCAGACAAACAAGGAAGAAAAAAACCCAACCACAAGCTGTGGATCTATCTGGCATGATTCATTTCTAGTCTGGATGTTACCAGGATATCCTGGAACCTGAGTGGTGAGTGCTTGTTTTTCTCCTTTTCAACAAGGCTGTTGCTAGCTGAAGCTAAGGCAAGGCAAGGCAGCTTTATTTGTATAGCACATTTCAAACATGGAGGCAATTCAATGTGCTTTACAGAGCAGGAGCAACAGAAAGATTAATCAAAATACACAAGGAAATTATTCAAACAATTAGATAAAAGGAATTTGCGCTTTATTTGGGTTTAAATCAGTCAAGTTCCATTAATCAGCTTCGTCACCTTACTCCACTAAAGCCCATTCCTAAGAGGCCGCACTTAGAATCTGTTATTCATGCATTTATCACCTCCAGACTGGACTATTCCAACTCAGTTCTCATCGGAGTAAATGCATCCGCCCTCAACCGTCTTCAGACAGTCCAGAATGCCGCAGCACGATTTCTTACAAACACAAATAGACGCTGTCACATCACTCCCATTCTGGCCGATGTTCACTGGCTTCCTGTGCAATATCGAGTGCAACACAAAGTTTTAACTTTTGCCTTTAAAGCTTTGAATGGCCTGGCTCCCCTATACCTGTCACAGCTGCTCACCCCCTATACCCCCTTCAGGACATTAAGGTCTGCTGACCACCTACTGCTTGAAGCTCCAAAAATAAGATATAAAGCTCGTGGGGAGTGTGATTTTGCTTTTGCTGCTCCTAGACTCTGGAACGCACTCCCTCTGGTGGTGCGCCAGGCTTCTTCACTGGCACAGTTTACATCCAGCCTGAAGACACATTCCTTTCATTTAGCTTTTGGCCAGTGAGCATTCTTTTTCTGTTTTTATTAGCTGTTTTATTTTTCTGTTTTGATCTTATATGTTTTTATTTTTTATGTGTTTTTTGTGTTCAAAAGTGAATTTTAATTTTTATGGTTTTTAGGTTTAATGCGCTTACTCTGTGCAGCACTTTGGTCAGCTGACATGCTGTTTTTAAATGTGCTATACAAATAAATTTGGTATGGTATGGTATATCAGACTCCTCGCCATGACACGAAATAATGATTATGAGAGACATCACAAAGACTGTCAGAATCTCCCTTACTAGCCAGTTTTAATCCACAAATCTTTACTGTAACAGAATTGTCTCCACTGCACACAAGGGCCAGAGCAGGAGGCTGAAGGGAGAGACCTCAAATTTAGCAGCCCCGCCCATCCAACCTCCTCCCCACCCCCAAGCCTAAACCCCCAAATCTCAGGTGTTGTATACCCAAGGGGAGTGATGCAGCAGAGGCCACACCATTTATTGGGAATGCAGGTCAGTCAGAAGACTGTTCCCCTTTCAGGGATGGGTACCTTTTACATTTTAAGGCAAGGCAATTTTATTTATACAGCGCATTTCCTACCCAAAGGCAACTCAAAGCACTTTACAAACTTTACAAATTTTAATCGATACGGTACCAATTCCTACTTAAAAGTACAAATTTTTGATACTTCGGGATACGGGTCGCGGGGGCAGCAGCCTAAGGAGAGAGGCCCAGACTTCCCTCTCCCCAGCCACTTGGGCCAGCTCCTCCGGGGGGATCCCAAGGCGTTCCCTGGCCAGCCGAGACATAATCTCTCCAGCGTGTCCTGGGTCTTCCTTTGGGTCTCCTCCCGGTTGGACGTGCCCAGAAAACCTCACCAGGGAGGCATCCAGGAGGCATCCTAAACTAGATGCCCGAGCCACCTCAACTGGCTCCTCTCGATGTGGAGGAGCAGCGGGTCTACTCTGAGTCCCTCCTGGATGACCGAGCTTCTCACCCTATCTCTAGGAGAGAGCCCAGCCACCCTACAGAGAAAACTCATTTCGGCCGCTTGTATCCACGATCTCGTTCTTTTGGTCAGTACCCAAAGCTCGTGACCATAGATGAGGGTAGGAACATAGATCGACCAGTATATCGAGATCTTCGTCTGCTGGCTCAGCTCTCTCTTCACCACGACAGACTGGTACAACGCCTGCATCACTGCAGACACAGCACCTATCAATCTCCTGATCCATCTTTCCCTCACTCGTGAACAAGACCCAGAGATACTTAAACTCCTCCACTTGGGGCAGGATCTCGTCCCTGACCTGGAGAAGGCATTCTACCCTTTTCCAACTCAGGACCATGGTCTCGGATTTAAAGGAGCTGATTCTCATCCCAGCTGCTTCACACTCTGCTGCGAACCGCTCCAGCAAAAGCTGAAGATCCCAGTCTGATGAAGCCAACGGGACCACATCATCTGCAAAAAGCAGAGACCTAATCTTTAGGCCACTAAAACAGATCCCCTCACCACCTTGGCTGCACCTAGAAATCCTGTCCATAAAAGTTATGAACAGAGTTGGTGACAAAGGGCAGCCTTGGTGGAGTCCAACTCTCACCGGAAACGAGCCCGACTTACTGCCGGCAATGCGGACCAAGCTCTGACACTGGTCGTACAGGGACCTAACAGCCCATATCATTGGGCCTGGTACCCCATATTCCCAGAATACCCCCCACAGGGCCCCCCGAGGGACGCGGTCGAACGCCTTCTCCAAATCCACAAAACACATGTAGATTGGTTGGGCGAACTCCTACGCATCCTCCAGGACCCCCCTAAGGGTATAGAGCTGGTCCAGTGTTCCATGGCCAGGATGAAAACCACATTGCTCCTCCTGGATCCGAAGTTCGACTTTCCGATGGATCATCCTTTCCAGAACCCCTGAATAGCCCTTTCCAGGGAGGCTCAGGAGTGTGATCCCCCTGCAGTTAGAACACACCCTGCGGTCCCACTTTTTAAATGAGGGAACCACCACCCCGGTCTGCCAATGCAGTGGAACTGCCCCCGATGTCCACGCGATATTGTAGAGCCACGTCAACCAACACAGCCCCACAACATCCAGAGCCTTAAGAAAATCCGGGCAGATCTCATCCACCCCTGGAGCTTTGCCACTGAGGAGTTTTTTGACCACCTCAGTGACCTCGGCTCCAGAGATTGGAGAGCCCAAACCAAAGTCCCCAACTCTGCTTCCACACTGGAAGACGTGCCGGTGGGATTGAGGAGGTCTTCAAAGTACTCGGCCCACCGATTCACAACGTCCCGAGTCGAGATCAACAGCACACTGTCCCCACTGTAAACAGTGTTGGTAGTGCACTCCTTTCCCCTCCTGAGATGCCGGATGGTGGACCAGAATCTCCTCGAAGCCATACGGAAGTCTTGTTCCATGGTCTCACCGAACTCCTCCCACGCCCAGGTTTTGTCTCCGCAACCACCCGAGCTGCATTCTACTTGGACTGCCGGTACCCATCAGCTGCCTCCGGAGTCCCACAGCTTTATTCAGCTTGACAGCATCCCTAACCGCCGGTGTCCACGAGCGGGTTCGGGGATTGCTGCCACGACAGGCACCGACCACCCTGCGGCCACAGCTGTGGTCAGCCGCCTCGACAATTGAGTCACGGAACATGACCCACTCCTTGGGCTGCCACCTTAACGTGGTGGAGGGGTTTGAGTGTCCCAATGATCCTAGGAGCTAAGTTGTCTGAGGCTTCATGCCTCTGGTAGGGTCACCCATGGCAAACAGGTCCTAGGTGAGGGATCAGACAAAGTGCAGCCCAGAGACCCCTTATGATGAGTTCAACAAATGGATACAGTGTTTCCTTGCCCGGACGTGGGTCACCGGGGCCTCCCTCTGGAGCCAGGCCTGGAGGTGGGGCACGCTAGCGAGCACCTGGTGGTCAGGCTTTTACCCATGGAGCCCGGCCGGGCACAGCCCAAAGAGGAGACGGAGAAGGGGAGGGGCCAAAGGGGTTGGGTGCAGTGTGGAAAGGGTGGTAGCCGAAGACGGGGACCTTGGCGGTCTGATCCTTGGCTACAGAAGCTAGCTCTTGGTAATAAATTAAATCTCTTTTTTAATTAAATATATATATATTCTCAATATATAACCATATTTGATAAATATCACAATAAATAACACAACTGTTTGCATTTTATCATTGTAGTGTTGTACAAAATTCTTCAATATGAAAACCTTTAACCAAGGCTGTTTCTAAATGATGCAAAAACTAAACCCAGCTCCATGTACTCCTATTCCTCTTCTCTTCCCTTCCATCTGGAATAACTATGATGAGGAGACCATGTATTATAAACTACAAATGAACCTAAAACAAACTTTGATACCATACAGCTGTTTGTATTTTAATATTGTGGTGTTTCACAAACTAAAACCCAGCTCCATGTACTCCTATTCCTCTCCTTTCACCTCTGGACAAACTGTGTGATGGTGGGTCCTTGTAGTATTAGACACTGCAAATTAAACTGAAGCAAACATCTTTGCTGTGAACTAAATTTACTGTGTATCTTCATTCCTTTTGCCGTTCTTTTTCAAACTGTTGATTTTTCCTACTCGGAAGTCGGAATTTCCCAGGAGAAAGCGAACGCACCATTAGCTGATAGCAATGCTAACAGAAGCTAAAATATCAAGCTAACGTTACCTTAAACAGTTTATTTTGCTGCTGGAGCAGATTAAGACTCACTTAGATCGTTGTCACTGGTTTCATCATCACCCAGTTATGGGCTTGACACACGGGAGGCGACAAACGACCGCGATCAGCGAAACTCATCGCTATCGCTTTTATAACCTGACACACGGGAGGCGACAAGCAGCAGCGGCCAGCGGCAAAAGCCAGCGACGCCTCTGTTCCAGGGTGAATGGTGAGTCCTCCGTTGTTTTGATTGGCCATCAGATTGGAGGGAATTTTGGGTTATTAAAGCAGTTCAGAGTTGAAAAAGCGGTAGATATGAAGTCTCACAAGGTTTTGCTAGAGTTAAGTGAAGTCTTGTAAAGCTCTGGGAAATCTGACATGGCAAGTATTAACTTTTCCTCCATGTTTGCCAGGAGATGTACTGAGAAGCATCCTGTTCGCTCATTGGTCAGTCACTGAAACCTCCGCTGATTGGTCCTTGTCCAAGCGACAGCGATGAAAAGTTGAAAAATTTTCAACTTTCTGGGATAGCGTCGCTGGCTCGCGTGTGCACAACACATGCACGAGCGCAAAATTTCACATGCACGTTTTTTGCGTTTGGCTTAGCAGGAGGGAGACCCGCGATTATCGCTTTGTCGCGCTTGTCTCATTGAAAATGAATGGAGGAGAGGCGATGTCGCCTCCCGTGTGTCGAGCCCATTACCCATTGCATTTAGTGAAGTTGACCCAAACTTTAGAGCGCTCCCTCTCTGCCACGCTGCTTGCTTTGTTTACAGATCGCCCGCAGCGACTGATGACTTTACGCTCTTGCACTACTGTCTATCTTGGAAAATTGCTGTCTCGCAAGTTCTCGTTATGAAAGACGAGTACCGAAACAAGGCAGCTGGGACATGAAGGCGCCCTCAGGGTTCCCGGTAGGGATGAGCGAGTACACCACTATCTGTATCTGTACCTGTTCAACCATCTAAATGATCTGTATCTGTATCTGTACTCGGAGTGGGTGGGGCCTAAACCGGAAACGGGCGTGGTTTAACCGGAAGTGTGGGGGGCTTAACTCGGTACAATATTTTAAGTCTGAAATTGATATGGATTGATCACAAGTTGCTATATGTATTGTTTATTTGAAAACTATTTACAGATCAGCCTCAGAATTGAGATTCAGTGTTTTTGATCACAATAGTAAAGGAACTATTACAGAACAAGTTTTTCAATAAACTCAGAACATGAATATTTAAGTGCATGAATGAATATAACTGAACTCATGCAGTAGGAAGTATGAACTACTAGAATAAGACACAACTTTATAATTTAATTTTTTTTATTTTATGATCAAACTATTTTTTTCTAAGGTTCTTGTCATTTTTTGCCACACAAAGTTAAACAAAACAATGTTGATTAAGGTGTGTGTGTGCACGTGTCTGTGTGAGAGAGGGAGAGAGAGGTTTTTCTACTGACCAAATAGCCCTGTGCTGTATTTCAAGAGAGAGAGAGAGAGAGAGAGAGAGAGACCAACGCGATACGAGCCGTTTTCAGCTCTCTTGTCAAATGCACCGCTACAAAAAAAGTAACTTTAAATATTACACAAACTGAAAAAGAGGCGAGCTGAAGAAGGGAGTACTGATTACTGAAGCAACGTGACGAGAGAGAGCTACAAGCACAGAGGCATCAGTCACTGTCGTTGTGTGTGAGCGGAGCGCAGCTCCCTGCGCTGCAGAGATGGTTTTGTGTTTCGGGAGGGGCAGGCGCTCTGTGTGACTGGCCAATCACAGAGCGTAAAGACAGTCAGTTACCCAATGAGGATTCTCCTTCCACCCGAACACAGATAATCATGAATTTTACTCGGTTTATACTCGTACTCGCCAATGACGCATTATCCGTACCGGATACTCGTCTGAAACGAGTATCCGGCTCATCCCTAGTTCCCGTAGCCATCCCAGGAAGCCCAGGCGGAGATGGGCCACAACCTTCATTCCGACACAATTTTATAAACGCGAGATTAATATTCCATAGTCAACAGTGTGAAATGCAGCAGTTAAGTGAAGTAAAATAAGAATCACGCTGTCACCAGAATCATACAATAAAAGAATATAATTGAACATTCTTAAAAGCGCTGATTCAGTACTGTGCATTGCTTTAAAACCAGACTGAAAAATGTCCTGGACATTGTGCTCAATCAGGTGTTAACTGTGAATTAGAAATAATTAGTTGGCTCCAAAAATATTTCAAGCTACTGGCCTGCTCCACAAAGTCACCAAACTGGGGGAGATAATGGATTCCACAGATATTGATTAATGGAAATTAGCAGCCTAGCAATTAGTGGGACCTCAGCTTCAACAGGTGGTCTTTTTAATCTGGATATTTAAAAAAAAATTAACAGAAGTGATACCAGTTGACATTGCAGATGAAAGTTATTTTACCCTGAGAAAATAATTCTGGAAAATCATGAAATTAAAAACAAGTGATTGACTAAATGCTGTAGTTTGTTCTAAAAAAAAAAACATTGTAGTGTTGATCAAATTTGGTACTTATGCAGTGTGGTGATCATCACATAAAACCTACCTGGGTAGATCCTGAAAAAGCCAAAAGAACTACCAAAGTACTGCCATGTGAGCGTAGGGTCTCTCTGAAAGTTGTTGATGAAAACATCATTTAAAGCTTCAGAGTTGTAGATTGCATTGAGGATGTTTGGATCTGAAAGACAAAACCTGATTTAAATCTTTAGCAAACTAGGTTGCCACCAGAGTTTCTTATTTAAAGCATCTCTAACCTTTATTGTAAACATTAGTAGGAATTTGGATGTTACTCTGCTGAGTGTTCACGGGCAAGTTGTTGAAATGTTCATTGTCCTCGAGTGGAAACTCTCCACCCAGTTGCACATAGTTACCATCGTCATCCAGGGTGTTGATCAGCATTGAGTTGTAGTAATCAAACTGAAAAAAAGGAAGTGCAAGGTTTGTGTACAAAGTGCTGATACTCTTTACTGTTTTAATGTGTACAACAACCCCTGTTAAAGCTGCTGTCATCATTATTGAAAGAAGCTAGCTACAGCTAGCTAGTTTACACATACACTTCCCCAGAACTCTCACCCTTCCTGTCGGCTATAATCCCTAGGCCACGCCACTCTGGATATGGGAACACGCATTGCCAATTTAGCACAGTGAACAAAAGAGAGCAGAACACCAGTTGCTATTCACGTGAATCAATATGGTGGAATCACAGATAAGTGAAAAAAGAACAATATAAACATCTAACATAAATCATTCGTTTGAACTTATTCATATGGTAACAGCAGGGCCGTGCAGAGACCTTTGAAGGGGCGGGTGCTCAAAGATAAAAAAGGGGCACGTATAGAGGACGATTTTTAAACAGATTCTTGATCCGACATGTTTCTGAAAATTCAGATAATGAGAGACCATTGGGTTCAAACAAAATAACATAATATAGGCAAAATATTTGATTTTGTGTTATTAATTGAAGGTAATGTTATTTCATTAAGAATTGCTTTAGTTTTTTAAAGCTGACTTATTTCTAGGGATGTTATGACCACATTTTTGCCCCTGATATGAGTCCAAGTTATTTGATTTTGATTATCTTCCTGTACTGAGTTCTGTTCTGATACGAGGTGGTGATGAAATACATTAAAACAGAAGAAAAAAGGGAGAACACATCCAAGTTGTCCTTTCTGTATTTGTCATTTTGTTAATTAACCCTTTAAAGGGATATTCCACCCAAAATTGAAATTTTGTCTGTTGACATATTTCCCAGAGTTAGATAAGTGGGAAAAAGCATTTTGTAACCAGCGCAGTAATTCTCCTGATCTGGCAGCAGTTCGTCTGCTTTAGTTTAGCCTTAGCTTAGCATAAACAATGGAAGTGAATGGCAGGTACTAGCATGCTAGTACTTGCCATTCACTTCCATTGTCCACACACACACACACACACACACACACACACACACACACACACACACACACACACACACACACACTGCATATACTATGGCCATAAGTTTGCTTCATGATGCTGATCCAGAATATTTCTCTCATTATTTATTTCTAGTGTTATAATAATAATAAAGTAATAGTTAATAATAAAAATAACATAATAAAGTAATTAAATGTATGTATTTATGCTTACATTCACTTTGTTTTACCATCCTCTTCATGCGAGGCAAAATATTTATACAGACACAATTATTCTGTTGTTGTGAAATCAGTATTTATTTATTAATATTTCAGGTCACTGTTCCCTTGGTGAGCTGACTGGTTTCAAAGCATCAGATTATCACCAGTCCTGTGTTTCACCTTTTTATTCAACTCCACCAATTTCACATTTATTTTTAGAATTTTTATTCAATAGAATTAAATTTTGCCAAATGTTTAGAAAACTTTAAGTGTCTCTTTGGCAATAAGCTTTTTAAAAACAGTGTTGTTGAGGTTCTACAGTTTTTATAGTAATAATAACATATTTTATTTATCATTATTTTTAATAAAACTCAGAAACTTTACAATAAAACATTTACATAATATGATCATATAACTTCCAATGCATCTGTTTGCAAAAAAGTTAAATATTTTTAAACAAAATAAAGGTAATACTACTAATAATAATTATATTGATGAAAGGGAACAAGTCTGAGATCCTGGTTGTGTGAGTCTGAAAAGACGGACTTGTTGTTTTTGAATTTCTGCAGGATGAGAGGAAAGAGCTCCAGAGGCTGTGCAGGGGGATGAGTCCCCCCCCCCCACACACCCCTCGCTCTCACAGATGGAAGAGTTCAAAAGTTGGCCGCCTTGCTACTTGACTCTGCATCTAATTACTACTCAGACAGGCGCACACACCGCAGACTCAAATGTTGATGTAAACCAAAGGTGTGATATTAAAATCTATCCAGGTGATGTGATGCAGGCAGAATGAAAACTGAACCCTGCTGCACACTGGAAGCATCAGCGTCACGGAACGGTTTACTTGCGATTTTTGCTGCTTGCCAGTGCACACCGGATGAATCTCAGCCGTGCAGCGGCTTCACCGCAGCGCTCCTCACTTGACTCACAAGATCCCTCGACACTTCAAAGGTCACGGTTTGTTTATGCCATCTGCCATTAAACCAAAAAGAAGGAACTCACGCGTGACATCGCTGATTTCATATATAATGTTGTTCCTCTCCACTGCCAGGATTAAAGCCATGAAAAACACACCGCTGCTCTTCTCAAACGATGCAATAAGTAAATAAGCCGTGAGGTCACACGTATAGACGTAATCTACATAGATATGAAATTGCATCGCTGCAATAGACTTTTATTTTGAAAATTACCGGGCATTTTACACTGAAACCGAGTGTGATTTCCTGTCTAGCCCTATGTTAACTGCGGAAATTGACACATCCCAGAAGCGGCACGCGGCAAAAATAGAACTCGATCCTATCTTTAGTGGCGCTGCGCAGCGCTTCTGGGACATATCTGGAAATTGCCGCATCGCAGCTGGTTTGAATCAGCCCTACAGACTATAATGGATTCTATTTGAAGCAGCGACATACCGCTGCCGTTCTGCGCTGCTGATGCTTCCAGTGTGCAGTAGGGGTTATAGATGAAAGCGGACTCCTGGCCGACAAGCAAAACACCGGTCTCAGCTCCATGCGCTGTTTTGCTGCAAGTTGGAGTGACAGCGGGGACAGCCAATCATACGTTAACATGACCTGGCAGAGCCAATCAAGGAGTTTGTGGCAGCAGGTGTCTTGGTGAGTTAACGATGTTAGCTTAAACTCGTGTGCTAACATCACCATATTGTACAGATTACTATCATGTAGCAGACAATTAAAATAGTATCGGTCAGTTAATATAACATTAATACTTGACAATAATGAACTGATGAGCATTTGTCAGCTGTCTCATACTCGATAATATCCGTTCACGTAGCGCAGTTTAGCACTTTAGAGAGAGAGACAGAGAGACGCCTGTCATCCGGTTGTGGAGCTGATGTGGGCTTCTATGACCTGGATCTGACCCAGAAACCAGCTCGACTGGCCTGCTGAGCTGTGTATATCTTTTGGTGGTTGGGGCGGCGGTTCTGACATAGTTCCGACGCTGATCTGAGCTCCAGAAATCCGCATTTAATTTTTTAAACCCCGCCACAGGTGTCTGGAGGCCAACACGGACCTCCCTGACCTGGTACCGATGCTGATCTGGGCTACAGAAGTCCCGTCTTTTCAGCTGCACAAAACACCACCAGGCACAGAAGACAGAGCTGTTGTTTTACTTATTTGGAAACTCGTGGACTGGATATCTGCACACGGTGGAGTTTCTACAGCCTCCATAAACAATAGTTTATCAAAATGAACACAATCCTAAACTAGTGAACACACACACTGACTTGATAACACGACCTCTCTACCCTAAATCTCCCCACTCTCCACTGAGCTGAGGCAGAACCTAGTTTAGAACTCCCTATGGTTATGTCAGAGGTTTTAGAAAAAAGAGCGTTTTTAGAAGCTTTGCTGAGAAAGGACACTTTTTACTAGAAAATCTGTGCCGTTATGTATTTTAAATCGAAATACCCACAATACACGTTTAAAATAGTATTTTTGGACTGCATTTTATATGAATTAGAAAAAAATTAACCTGCAATTTGCTCTTTAATGGCCTCTTTCTGAGAAAAGCTGCTAACGCCTTTGTTAGACAAGAGGAAAAGTAGGAAGAATGTTGAAACACCACTCGCATCCCAGGATGTAAGGAATATCCAGACTGTGAACGAGTGTCAGATGGATCCATAGCTTGTCCACACTGAACCCCCCCCCCTCCCCCACAAGGACATTAATCATTCATGGCTTCTGAGCCATAATGAGCCCCAACAATGTTTCATATACTATATAGAGGCTCAAAGAACAGTTTTCCTTTGTTAAAAAAACTCTTCTAGTAGACCTTTAATAATAATCCCTATAAATATCCCTTTAACCTGTTCTTTGTCAAATATAACGTATTGAAATTTCATGATTTTGTTAATTGGAAAATATTACAAACATTGCACAAAGCTAATGAAAATACCTTAACAAAAATATTCAGAGAATGTTTGAAAAGAGAGTAACAAATTATAATCTGAAAGGCATACTGTTAATTTTAATCCAACACCTAAAGCTTGGTTTATGCTTGACGCATCTGCCACGGCCGCACGGCCTCCACACGGCTTCTGCACGGCCCAAAGTTTCCGCACCGCGCACCTAGAAAATTTTCTAACTACACGGACGGTCCCATGCGAAAAAACATGGCGGACTGGCTGTTGTGTGTTGTATGCATGCCGTAGAGCCCTATGCCGCAGCCTGATTCCGCAGAATGTACATGCGTCATGCATAAACCAAGCTTAACAGGGCATAGAAAAGGCACTGACCTGAAGTGAAGCATTGAACTCGTGGTAAAGGTCAGCATCTTCTGCAGACTCAGCTAACCTCTGAAGAGAGAAAAAATAAAGTGAAACAGAAAAAATACTGAACATAATTCATAAATGGCAGTGTTTCTGTAATAATATATTTTCAAAATAGTTCGATTTGGTAACACTTTACAATAAGGGTCCCTTTATTAACGTTACTTACTGCATTATTTAAGCATTAATAAACAAAGGATCTCTTTCTTAACGTTTCTGTTATTAAGTCAAGTCACTTTTATTTATAACGCACAAAATAATGAGTTTTCAATCATGACTTAAAGAGACTATGTGGAAGTTTTACAGCTAATACAAGTATAGAAATTTTTAATTTCTTCCTCATACATTCTCCTGCAATGCCCTGGTCCTGTAGAATGAGCCCTGGCATTTTTACTGTGATTGCCTCTGTAGGCCTGTAAACTCACAGAAGAAATCATGCTCGGGTCGAAAACAAGCAGGCTTCCCCAGTGTCCTCCAGAGGCAGCGTAATGACGTCATGCGCGCTCACGCGCCCGCAGCGTTTGTTTGCTAGCTGTGGCTTAGCGGTAGAGCGAGAGGTGGTTTTGGTAGCTGATTCAGCCAAGAACAAGAAGAGAGCTGCTTCAAGCACCAGCAAAACTCCAGCCCAGACCCCAATCAATCAATCAATCAATCAATCAACTCTTTATTTGTCTCCCTTGGGAGAAATTTGATTCAGACAGAGGGGGCGTTTTTGCTGCACCATATTTCACTCATACAAAAAACATTCTCAGAACAGAATAAAAAAAAGAAGAATAAATCACCTAAAAAAATGTAATTGGCCCCTCCACACCCACCCCCCAAACCTCTGACTACCACCCTCTGAACAGAAAGATGTTTACAGCACACTCTACCGGACATGTTCATCTCGTGCTTCTTTGTTCATTGATGGCCTTAATTGATAATGGAAGAAACAAATGTTTGTACCGGTTGTGTTTGCAGAGGCAGATTCTGTATCTTTGTCGTGACTTTAACAAAACATATTCAGGATGTAAAACATGGGAGGAATCCGTTAAAATACTATTTGCCTGTTTGAGGATGGTCTGCTCAAACACCTCTTGTGGCGTTAAAAGAGCAGTTGAACCCATTATCTTCCCTGCTATCTTAATTAAAGTGGAGATCTGAGCCTTTGACTTCACCGTAAGGTTACCAAACCAACATGCGATGCCATATCTCAAGATGGACTCTATTGTTGCCCTATAGAAAACCATCATTATGTGTGGACAGACACCAAACAACCTAGTCTACGAAGAAAGTGTAGACGCTGATGGATTTGAGCACAAACACTGTTAGCATGAGTCTTCCAGCTGAGATCATTATCAATGTGAACTCCCAGATACTTAAAGGATTTCACCTGCTAAATGTTGTGCCCATGCACCGCCACAAGACAAACAAGACAAAGAAACCAAGAGTGTATTCCAGCGCGACAAAAAGGGCAAAACTCAAGTCTGGTCGCCGAAGGCAAAGAAAGAGGGAAAACATCAAACCGGCATTTGAGTGGAAAATGCTGAGAGAGTCTCTCGGTATGAAAAAAGAACCGCAGTTGGCATCATTGTTGCTGGACAGGTAAGAAATTATTACTAAATACGTGTGGGGTAAGGGTTGTGGGTGCTTTCAAAAGCCTCTTTTATAAAACAATGCCGCCAATTTGTCGCAACGCCGAGGCGGCATCAGGGAGCGTTAGGTCGTTTATAAGAGGTCAGACCTTGGCGGTAATGTTGCGCAATCATGTCCGTTTTATAAAAGATTACGCGATGGCGGCATAAAGGAGGTATGGGGGCGGTCTCTGCACTGTCACGGACTTCCGTGTATCTTGGACATAACTTGCTTTTTATTGTGATCGAAGCTGCGCAGGTGTGTGTTCTCCACCATCCCTGTGAGCCGTCAGATGATCTGAGCTGCAGATCTAACGGAGAGAAGCTCCCAGAGCACCGCAACGCTCCAAATGATCATCTCAGCTGATTCTGTTTACAAAAGTGAAACTTAAGCGTGTGTTTACTTTCATTTTCATTATAGTTCCCGGCCGGAGCTTGGCAGTAATTCATCACATGGTCATGACACCTCCCTCTGTTGCGCCAACGCTTAATGTGCGTTTATTAGACCGGTGAAGCCGCAATATTACCGCAATGTTACTATCAAGCGTGGCGGCACGAATGCCGCAAAATTCCCGCAACGTGATACCGCCATGGCGCATTCATAAGAAACACGTTGCGGTAATATTACGCTGATTTGCCGGCATGGTGTGTCTTAAGCCGGGCGTACACTGTGCGACTTTTTCACTTTTTTGAGCCGATTTTCTCCTCGTGCGAGAATCTACGAGCTCGGGGCGAGTTTTGCGCTGAGCGTCGTGTAGTATACAGGGGGTTACGAGAGGCGATTAACACCACATGACCATCTGCCGATCAGCAATCGTAAGCTCCGACGGATTTTTGGCGTGTTTGATATTTTGCTCGTCCCTCGTGAGGGTGTCGCACTGTTGAAGCAGTGATGCGAGCGTCTGTGACCCAAAAAGTATCAGAACCGCACACGGCGCATGCGCAAACACAGAAGCAGTAGCGTAAATGAAGGAAGTGGAAGCGAAAACAAACCAAATAGCTAACCCACTTTCAAAATAAAAGCAGCGTTGCTTTGTTGTGATGAAAAATAAACATTTTTTCTTCATTTAACAGCGGGAAATGCTGGTAATTTATCGATTTTGATCAAAAGTGGATCAAATATAATACAAATAATATGTTTTTGTTGTTATTTTTTTATTTAAGGAACAAACCAGACTTTTATTTTTATGTCAGATTGATTTTTTAACCGTAGCAACAAGCAGCACTTGCCATGAAGCAACAGAGTACGCTTCTATTCCAAATGCCGTCCTCATCCTCCCGTACTCAGACCAACGTGTTGCGTCATATATACTTTTTTTTAGCTGCGACAAGTTCATGCCAGACGTACAGTGTGAGCAGTCAGGTCGCATCCGAGAACTGGGTCGTACAGTGTGAGTACATGACTCGTGAGATTTGCTCTGCGAGGAACTCGTACAGTTTGAGCTGAAGCTGAACGCTACGAGTGAAAAAGTTGCACAGTGTACGCCCGGTTTTATAAAAAGGGCAAAAGCAAACCAGGGGCTTACGTATATCATAGTAAGAACATTTTTAGGCTGCTTGTTTAGCGTGTCTTTATCAGAGTCAGTGCTGGTCAGGATATTAATATTAGTCAGGGTTAGTGATGTTCCGGTGGCTCCTTTTTTATTTATTTTTTGTTTCATTTATTTTGAGAGGAGCCAGTTGAGGTGGCTCGGGCATCTAGTTAGGATGCCTCCTGGACGCCTCCCTGGTTAGGTTTTCTGGGCACATCCAACCAGGAGGAGACCCAAAGGAAGACCCAGGACACACTGGAGGGATTATGTCTCTCAGCTGGTCAGGTAACGCATTGGGATTTCCCCGGAGGAGCTGGCCCAAGTGGCTGGGGAGAGGGAAGTCTGGGCCTCCCTCCTTAAGCTGCTGCCCCCGCGACCCGACTCCGGATAAACAGAAGAAAATGGATATTTTTTTATTTATTTATTGAGAACCTCATTAGCGCCCACCGTAGTGCGGAGCTATTCTTCCTGAGGTCTCTTTCATTTTCATTACAAACATTTTGCATAAACCCCACCCCCACCACACACACACAGGGTGTTTCTCAATCTCAAGGAACCTCGCCTTGCCTTGCCTGCCAAGGCACTGCCTTGCCAGGCCAGACGCCTTGCTTACGAGGACACTGTCCTTCCTTGGTGAAAGAAAATGGTTAAATGGAACAGACTTGTCCCATGTGACCGCGGCCGGCCAGAGCCCGCCCCCTGCTTACACGCCCTGTTGATGTCCCTCCCATCATGGTAATGTTAAGTTTTAATATCGAGCCTTTTACTTTTTTAATTGTGTATATATTGGTTAAATCACATGTGTAAGTGAGTTAGTACCTGCTAGCCACCAAAGCTGCAACTACTAAGCAACTAACCAACCATAGATAACTGCTCTGGATGTAAATAAATATTTTACATGTCAGCCCAATAGCTACAATTAGTTGACTTACATTTAAACTGGAAATTTTACCCCAAAGAAGCCGCTGCCGGCTCCTGATCACATTTGAAAATACCGCGCTGCATTCTGGGAAATATTTGACCAAGAGAAGGCAACAAGGCACCTCTTGTGTATCCTTGGTCAGTTAGCTAAACGGCTAACAAACGGAGGACAGATGCCTTGGAAGCACATGAACATTGGAACTGATTGGAACACGCCTTGGTGGTTCCTGATGACGTATCTCCTAGGCAACCGGGGCGGGACCAAGGCATTTAGGTGAGGTTCCTTGAGATTGAGAAACACCCACACACTCACCCGCACACATTTCAAACCAAGGACGCTCAAGCTATAACCACATTGGCTGTGCCCGTACTGGGGTATACAGGTTCAGCAGAGATTGTAAGTAAGATGGAGCTAACCCGATCAACGATTTAAAAACCAATAAAAGAATCTTAAAACAAATTCTAAAATCAACGGGCAACCAATGCAGTTCAGCCAAGATCAGAGTGACATGATCAAACGTTCTCTTACCCACAAGGAATTTTGCAGCTGCATTTTGCACAAGTTGCAGTCTTGATAAGGTGCCCTTACCCACCCCATATAGTACCGAATTACAGTAGTCAATGCGGGTAGTGATAAAAGCATGAACCACAGTCTACAGATCATGTCGTGACATGAATGGTTTGACTTTTGTCAAACGTCTCAAATGGTAAAAAGAGGAGAACTCTATTTACATGTGCATCAAAGCCCAGCAGGGTGTCAAATTTTACTCCAAGGTTGACAATTGATGTCTTTAGCAGAGAATTAAATGGTCCACAGTTGTATAAAGTTGTGTCAGTACGACCACTTGGCCCAAATAGAATAGCCTCGGTTTTTTCTTCATTAAGGCACAAAAAATTAGCCAGCATCCACGTCTTGACTTCAGACAAGCATTCTACCAAAACAGTAATAGAGGAATTATCTCCTGAATCCAGGGGTAGGTAAAGCTGGCAATCATCGGCATAAAAATGAAAATGAATGTGAAACCTACGAAAAATATTTCCCAAAGGAAGAATGTAAATCAAAAACAATAATGGTCCAAGCACAGAACCCTGCGGAACACCCCATGTAAGATTGGAGGAGGCAGATGAAAACCCCCCATCCTAACACTAATCGTTCTATTAGATAGGTATGATCTGAACCATTGCAAAGCCAAACCATTGATTCCCACATAACGCCTAAGACGGTCAAGCAGTACGTCATGATCCACCGTGTCGAATGCAGCAGTGAGATCAAGCAAAATGAGCAGGGCACATTTGCCGCTATCAGTAGCAAGCAAAACATCATTCATGACTCTCACCAGTGCTGTCTCAGTACTATGTAGTGCTTTAAAGCCAGACTGGAAGGTTTCCAGCAAGTCATTGTCATTTAGAAAATTCAATAATTGTACATTGTACATTTTTCCAAAATTTTGCTCGAAAGAGGAAGCTTAGAAATAGGTCTATAGTTAGCTGGAAGAGATGCATCTAGTCCTGGTTTTTTCAAAAGAGGCTGGATAACCGCCTTTTTTAACTCATCAGGAACCACACCAGAGGCCAAGCTAAGATTAATTATCTGCAAAGTTATTGAAGCGATAGCCAGAAAAACTTCTTTGAACAGGCATGGAGGCATTAGGAGAGCCACTCGGCCTAATCTCAACCATTATCTTATTTAAATCATCCAGACCCACATAGCAAGCACAATTGGGCCAATGCTGGCTGAGTTCTGGCACTGTTGGCTGAGGTCTGGGTCGGCTGACCCACTTGTTTTCTTTATTGGCCCAGTTCAGGTGTGCAGTAGTTGAACTGATACTTACTTTCTTTATTGGCCCGATTGTGGTTCCATACATTATTGCAGACGGTGGACACAATGCGGCTGACACATGTAATACGGTGTGTGGCCCGACAGTAGCGGTACGAGCATCTGCCTGTTTTATAAAAAACACAGTTGGCTTGATTTTGTAAGTAAGTAAGTAAGTAAATTTTATTTGTATAGCACTTATCACAGAAAAAGAATCACAAAGTGCTTCACAAAGATCAACAAAACACAAGATAGTCATCATAAAATGATCTTAAAACAAAACAACAGAATATCATAAAATCATTAAAAATCAGAAAACAGAAAGTCATAAAATTATAAAAATGATAAAACAAATGAAAGATGATTATAAATACAAGTTAGAAAAAACGAATAAAACATAAAAGATTTAAGTAAAAGCAGTTTTAAACAAAAGGGTCTTCAACTGCTTTCTAAAGGTGACCAGACTGTCAGTAACACGTAGGGATAAAGGAAGTTCATTCCAAAGTCGGGGGTGCAACAGCCTGGAAAGATCGATCACCTCGACTTTTATATCTGGTCTTTGGAATTTCTAGAAGGTTCTGGTTGGTGGACCTGAGGGCTCGGGTTGGAGCATAAGGCTTTAACAGTTCAGTAACATAAGGAGGAGCTTGGCCATGTAGAGCCCTGTATGTTATAGTAAGGATCCTAAATTGAATTCTAAAGTTAATGGGTAACCAGTGCAGAGACATCAGAATAGGAGTGATGTGAGCTCTTCTGTTTGCTCCAGTTAGGAGCCTCGCTGCAGAGTTCTGGACCAACTGAAGGCGCTCAAGGGCTTTTTTGTTAAAACATGTGAAAAGGATGTTACAGTAATCTAGACGGGAGGAGATAAAGGCATGGAGAACCATTTCAAGCTCATGTTTTGACACCAACCTTCGCAGTTTGGAGATATTTCTCAAGTGATAAAAACAGTTTCTGACCAGCGTTTTTGAGTGGCCTTCAAGAGCCATTGATTGGTCAAAGACAACACCCAAATTTCTCATGTTTGACTTGACAGCAGAAGCTAAATGACCAAGTTGTTGACTAATCAGAGGAGCCATGCTCTCAGGGGCAATGATCAGACATTCAGTCTTTTCAGAGTTTAACTGAAGGAAGTTATCTTCTAGCCAGCTAGTGATCGCTGATAGACACTCTAGTAGTTCAGCCAGTTTATGGAGCTCAGATTCCTTAAAGGAGCAGTACAGCTGAATGTCATCTGCATATAGGTGATAAGAGACATTTTGAAAAGCATCAATTATCTGTCCAAGAGGGTGTATATATAATAAAAACAGGAGTGGACCTAAAACAGAGCCTTGGGGTACCCCACAGAACAGGTTTGTGGAATCTGACATGATTTGGTTTATACAGACACTGAAACTTCTGTTAGAAAGGTACGATCTGAACCAGTCTAGAACAGTTCCAGAGATTCCCAACGAGTCATGAAGTCTGTTAATTAAGGTGCTGTGATCAACAGTGTCAAAAGCTGCAGAAAGATCCAACAATACTAAGACTGTAAATTCCCCGTTGTCTGCAGCCATCATGATGTCACTGGAAACTTTAATCAAAGCTGTTTCTGTTGAGTGATTTTTACCAAAACCAGATTGGAATATATCAAAGCTGTTGTGAATTTCCAGAAAAGTAATCAGTTGATCGGCCACGACTTTTTCTAAGATTTTAGAGATAAAGGGCAATTTAGAAATGGGTCTGTAATTATTAGGCTGAGAGGAGTCCAAACTGGGTTTTTTCAGGATCGGTTCAACAACAGCATGTTGGAAAACAGAAGGTACAGAGCCAGATTGGAGAGATAGGTTAATAAAATCCACAATGCATGGGCCAATTTGGTCAAAGACCTTAAGAAGCAAAGTGGTTGGGAGAAAATCAACAGGGCAGGAAGTTGGTTTCATGTTTTTCTGAATGAGACAGATGTCCTGGAAATTTACAGGAGTAAAGAAGGACCATGACTGGGAGGGAGGTGGCTGGATGGGAGAATGGGAAGAGGATGAGGGTGAAAAACTTGCCCTGATATTTCTGATCTTATTCTCAAAGAATGCAAGAAAGTTGTTACAGTCAGACCTTGAGAATACAGGCATGTGAGGGGCGTGAGGTGAAACAATCTGGTTTATGGTGTCGAACAAGACTTTAGAATTATTTTTGTTTGAGGAAATCAGCTGAGCAAAGTAAACAGCCCTGGAGTTTGTGATCATCTCATTCAAAGATGTTATGATTTCTTTAAGATGCAGCCTATGAACCTCTAATCTAGTTGACTTCCAACGCCTCTCACCTTGGCGGCATGTCCTTCTGAGACTGTAAATATTTTCATTCATCCAAGGATTTTGGCTCAGTGTTGGCTATTTCGGATTATGCGCAGATGGGTTTTTATTGATTGTTTACCGTTTATGTTCTCAAAGTAAATTGGCATGGACGGTGGTGACGTGTCCCCATCAATATCCAGCAACGACCAAATAGTCCCCACCAATAATTTGACCGCCTCCGCTAAAAACAACAAGCCATTCAATGTCTCGTTACGCTAGAGACGCAGAAAGGGTTAAATAACGTTCTCTCCTCGAGTCCTACCGCTGTACCGCATATGGACGGTGTGATTGGCTGTCACGGGAAACTCACGTGAGACAAACTACGCCGGTGCCGGTAGTTAGCAGCAGCACACATATATATGGTTAGCAGCGCCAAAGCTAGAAGAAAAACGTTGCAGTCATATGCAAGACTCCTGTGTTTGCAATGCGACGTGAGTGACACAGAGGGTCCTGAGAGGATGACGCTAACTGTATAACAGCTGCACATGAAGAGAGGACGACGTCCATGGCTCTTTTATTAACGCCACCGTCATTTCACATTACAGCAGTCAACTTCCCCAACAACACACCCACACACTTCCGGTCACCACAATAAAAGCGCCGTATACCACATCCTGTCTGACTGTATTCATTAAAATAAGAGTCTCAAAAAAGTAGTTTATATGAGGATGGAGGCAAAAATAAGGTTGAGGACATAAGGAGCTATTTTTTCCCCAAAGAAACGTGTAAGTCACTTAAAGTTAGGTTTACTAATGAAACGAGTCCATCATAATAACGTTATTGGCAACGCTATAGGCTTTAGCGCTCAGCAGGTAAATCATCTGTAGCTCATTAGAGATTTACCTGCTGATTTACCTTTCTCTCAGAGACAAAGACAACTAGCCATGTTAGTCATGGTTCTCTTTCTCTCTGAGTCTAACTTCCATTCAGACTGAGAGAAATCTGCAGCCTTGTACAGATATTATCAGCCTAGAGAGACACTTAGTCCTTTAAAGCCTGACACATGAAATAATAATCAGAAAACAGTTTTTTAAATGTTGAAACATTTTTGACTAATATTAATACAACAATAATTTACTTTTACAACAAACTAAATACAATTTGTACTTGGCAACTTTAGCTTCCACCAGAGGGCAGAAAACATGTCAATGATTCAATAAAGCAGCTTTTTGAGGAAAAAACTAATCTTATTAAATTATTAAAAAGAAAGAGCTCTTATAAACTTAGATATGTGTGTAGATATGAAACAATTGTTGTTAAAGGGTTAAATTGACATGTTTAATATTAAAATGTTGGTGACACACAATAGCTTTTCAATGACATTAAACATTACAAATAAGTAGGTAGAATAGTACTTGTGGGAAATCAGTAGGTTATTGTTTTTATCATGGATAGGGGGGGTTGATTTATAAGTCCCCACCAATGTCAAGACCAAACCTACGCCAATGGCTGAGGTTCACCCAGAAAGTCACCCAGATGACGTCATACGCTAATTTGCATATTGATGACGTCATCACGTCACATTGGCGTTAATTTCCCCCTCAACATCTAATATATATATAATGTAATCACACGTTTGACTCTAATGAACTCATCTGCAGAAGTTTTTTAAACCATAGCACTTTTCCTTTTTTAGGGTCTGAAGTATTTTGTTTCTCAGAAATTTTGGTTTCTGATCTTTAAGATTTTTAAAACATGTTAGTAGTTAGTTAGGATTAAAAGGGAGGAGAAAAAAAAACTATTTTATTAGTTTAAATGATTAACTAGTATGATCCAAATGGCCCAGTGTGCTTTGATGTGTAAAATAAATTCTAAAAGTATAAATAAAGTGATATTAAGGCAGATTTGGTGTGGTGATCCGGACATGGCTCAGACCTCCTGCTCTCCTCAGTCTCACAGACGCTCTGCACGTTTGTTCATTTACCAGTTTTCTTCAACAGCGGCTTTTTCCCCCTCATAGTTTCTCCACTTGTCCTTTATGTTTTCCCTCCATCTAGATCGTGATAATAACGGCGCACACAGGTGCACCGCGCAAAAGAGAGCGGGTGTCTTATGTTAAAATCCCATCCCCGTGTCACTGAGGGAAACGCCGATGAGCCACAGAGCTGCGTGTGTTAACGGGACGGTGGTTCAAACTTCCACTGACTTTATTCGCCAAATGCAGGCAGGACCAAAGTGCCTGATGGCTGCAGACCGGGAGACAGCGGATTCACGCCTGTTCCGCCTCTAAACAGCAGAAGCTTGAATCTGCAGCAGCAGGCGTAAATCAGCGGTCTCCAGCTCTGCAGCTGCACATTTCTTGACGGCCCAGCCGAGAAAAGTTTATGATTGGTCAGTCGATGTAACGCGATCATCCTCGTGCCACAGCTCGTGCACATGCACAGATCATTCTGTTTCCTGACTCATGGAAGAATGGTCCGGAGCGCAAACTGTTTTTCTTGCTAATCTGCAGGGAAAATCTACGAGAAAGTTCTACAGAAATTAGCAAAGGTCCTCAGAAAAACCGCTAGGTTTGTCGCTAGGCGCTGTTTGGAATAAAAAGTCGTCGACGATGTCTTTATAAAACTCCCTAAAACAGCTGTTCAGTTGGCAGCAGGAGGACAGTCTGCACTTAGCAAGTGAAAACGGTTTGCTGCTAAATGAAATAGCCAATCAGAGGTGAGAAAGGCAGGACCTTCCTTGGACATCCTTCTTTTTCAATATTTGCTTCCTGGACGCTAAACCAACAACAGCCTTCCCCGCCGTGAGTCAAGATGGAATGTTAAGTGACAGTGGCCTCTTAAATAAAACAATGACGCCAATTTGCCAGAACGCTGAGGCGGCATCTGGGAGCATAAGGTCGTTTATAAATGGTCAGACTGTGGCGGTAACGTGGCACAATCGTGTCCTTTTACAAAAGATTACACGATGGTGGCATAAAGGGGGTATGGGGGCAGTCTCTGCGCTGCCACGAACTTCTGTTTAGCTTGGACAAAACTTGCTTTTTATTGCGATGAAAGGTGTCTGTCCTCCACAGTCCCCGTGAACAGTTTGGTGATCTGAGCTCCAGCTCTAACGAAGAGAAGCTCCTGGAGCGCTGCATCGCTCCAGGTTACCATCTCAGCTGATTCTGTTTACAAAAGCTAAACTTATGCCTGTGTTTTCTTTCATTTTCAATATAGTTGCCGGCCAGAGCTCAGCATTAATTTCTCGTGATCATGACACTACCCTGTGTTGCACCATGGTGCATTCACAAGTCCAGTGTTGTGGCAATATTACTACCAAGCGTTGCGGCACAAATGCTGCAAAATTCCCGCAGCACCATGCCGCCACAGCGTGTTCATAAGACACACCATGGTGGCAGTATTGCGCTAATTTGCCAGCATGGTGTGTCTTATAAAAAGGGCTAGTGTGACGTAGATCTGTCAGGCTTTTCTAATCCTAGCGTTTCACCTTCTATTTTCTATCAGAAGCGAATAGAATAGAATAGAATAGACTTTATTGATCCCACAGTGGGGAAATTCACTTGTCACAGCAGCACATGAGCTGTCTGCAGCTTCTCCACAGAACTTTGGAGCAGCTCACATGCAGCGACTGCGTCAGCCAAGGGGGGGATGTACACATTAAACGCTATGACATGTGAAAACTCTCTCGGGATGTAATAGGGCCGGAGACCAACAGCCAGTATCTCAATGTCTTTTGTGCAGAGTTTTTGTTTAATGGTCACATGCGCTGGGTTGCACCATCTCTCATTAATGAACACAGCCAGCCCCCCTCCTTTTTGCTTACCGCTCCGTTCTGCGCTCCT
Source organism: Aphyosemion australe (assembly GCA_006937985.1). Classification (NCBI taxonomy): domain Eukaryota; kingdom Metazoa; phylum Chordata; class Actinopteri; order Cyprinodontiformes; family Nothobranchiidae; genus Aphyosemion; species Aphyosemion australe. The sequence continues at coordinate 30,409 of SSNS01000863.1, forward strand.
GTCAGCGCGCGCGAGTTTAAATCCTTCCAGGGAAACCTCAGATTCAGCGATGAGCTCATTCATCCACGTTTCCGTAAAAAACATCAAACTACACCGTCTGTAATCCCGCTGGAGTCTGGTCAGTGCTGTGTGTAATACAGGAGATAGGTGTAGGAGACTATTTTCAACATGTTCAGTCTGCATTAAAAACTCAGAGTGATCCATTATAATCAGAAATAATCATTAAAAAATGGGTTTTCAGTCATCTACACCTTTAACTCATTAACTGCCAGCCGTTTTCTGATCAGAAAGCCCCTGACTGCCAGCGTTTTTGAGCGTTTTTACTGTTTTTTGAAGAGTCACAGAACATTGTGCTCTATGATCATGAACGCCAAAACTACCAAAAGAAAGAGTAGACTCACTTCTTACATCAGGAAGAATCACCGTATTTCTAGAGTTATCCGTTCGTTCACAATCTGGTGCCCAAGCGCTGCTGCAGAAGCATTTCCGGTTCGGCGCATCTTTCTTTCCATAGCAGCTGCCCAAAACAAACTCGTAATCCATTGATTTTCTGCTTCCTGATCACGTGATGTGTGACATACACGTATGAAGAGCCGCTTTAGACACGTGATGTTTGTTCTCACGGTGCAGGGGCTTGCTCCGACACCCCCACCCCGTAAAAAAAGCGAAATGATGACTAAAGTCGTCATTGGCAGCCAGCGGTTGGATGTGAAAAGACGACTTTAGTCGTCAATGGCAGGGAATGAGTTCATATTAAACTGTATGCTATACTGGTAAATACCACATAAATGTTTCATGAAGTTGCATATCCATTTCCTATATCCATAGGTGCAGAAATCCGGTTGTTGGTGTGGCTGCTGAAGCAGAGGTGGAGGGAATAATGAGACAGTGACTCCAGCTTGCAGCAGGGAGGGAGAATGAGAAGACTCCTAGCTAAAGAAAGTGCCTCACTCTTTATGTGAGTTTGAGTAGCACATATGCGTTATTTTTATTTTTTGACAGATAATTTGCTGCTGTGGCCCCCAGACTCTGGAACTCTCTCCCCCTGAGCCTGAGATCAGTGGACTTAGTGGTCTCCTTTAAAAACTCACCTGTTCAGGTGGCTTTTGAGTGCCCTTTGGTTGATTCTTCTTTGCTACCTTCTCCTCATTCTGCTCTGTCTACCATTTCTGCCTTTCCCATGATCCACTGATACCCTTTTCTTATTCATTTTCCTTTTGCTTTTTTTCCCACATCCTTTTTTTAATCACAATTTTTCCTTTTCCCTTTTTTGATAAAAAAACCAACTCTTCTGGAGTTGACAATTAAACCCTGGTGTTGGAGTTAATATAGTAACTCTTAACACTGAGTTACATTTTCAACTCCAGAAGAGTTGGTTTTTGACACTAAATCAGAGTTAAAGCACCAACTCTCCAAAAAGAGTTAAATTAACTCCTACTGGTGTGGACCCATATAGACACTTTAAAAGTGTTGAAATCAACTCTGACAGTGTTAATTTGAGCATGTCGTTGTGTAACAGCCACACTGAAAAACACCAGCTAACTCATGCTCTGTACCCCTCATGACTGTGGACAGCCAGTTAGAGAGGAACACAAGGAGCAGAGTCCTGAGCATTTAGTGTGAACCATGCTCCACTACTTTATTGTGACAGTGGAACGGCACAGCAGTCCCATTCCTGTGACCAGCCTCCTCGCTTATGGTGCCAACATGACACAACATGTAACACCACATTTGCAACAGTGAACAAAGTAGTAACTAAGAACAACACAACTCCCCCCAAAATAAACATGCATAAACACCCCAAAATAGAACAAATTACCTAAAAACATGACTCCCACAATGCACCTTGCCCACTGCAGCTCTCTGCAGCTCCTGCAGCCAATCAGTCCAACTTTTAGAATAAATGGGTGGAGTCTGCGAATTAACTCTGCAGGTGTTATAGCCACTGTGGGAGTTCAGAGTTAGCTTTTGAGGAGTTATTTTGTCCAAAATTACTCCTACAGAGTTGATTAGGAAACATTCCTTTTTAACACTTGGGTTTAACTCTCATGTCAGTGTTACATATCAACTATGAAACTCTTTTAGTGTTAAATGAACCATTTTTAGTGTTAAATTACCTATTCTTAGTGTTAAATTGGACCAACACCCAAAAATTAACACTTATAAATTTGCTGTGCACATTCCTGTGTGGCCCCACTAACCCAGTGATCAAAACTAAGAGAGTTCACAATATTCATAAAATCCGCAACTAGCGGCTTACCGGGATAACAAACATGAATGTTAAAATCACCCATTAATAAAACCCGGTCGTAGCGGGTTACACAGTCTGCCAAGAACTCGGAGCACTCAGAAATAAAGTCCTTGTTATACTTTGGTGGTCGTAAACTACAGCACATAAAAGTGGTTGCAGATGACCAAGTTCAAACAGGCATAATTCGAAGCTGCTGTAGTTTGACATCGGGCGAAGTTGTTTGATCTTCAAATTAGCTTTACAAATAGCCACCAAGCCACCGCCACGGCGGGCCGCCCTTGGTACATTAATAAAAACACAGTCAGCTGGAACTAATTCATTAAAAACAGACGACCCACCAGGTGAAATCCACGATTCCGTCACACACAGGATATCCAAGCAGTGGGTAATAAAAAGGTCCCGAAGAACAAAAGACTTGTTTGCTATTGATCTAGCATTAATCAGACCCCATTTCAGATGAGCCGAGCCAGAAACTCCGTCGGTCAATGGAGTTCTTACCAGGTGCAGAAGATTCTGAAAAACCACTCCACCTCGATCACACCGCTGAAGAAAAGGGTGAGCAACATTGACCTCCGTTGAGCCTCCAACAACAGGAGCAAGCCATGACTGACCAGGCCGTACACACCTGCCATGGCACCCGGGGCTCGACCGACAGCCACCTGAAAATCCGCATTCCATTTGACTGAGCAGCCGCCCAAGCTTTCAGTTTTACCAGTCGCCCTCCCCGGCATCCCCGCCGTCTGCGTTTCCTCTTCACAGCAGGGAGTGGAGGTGAAATCCGCCACCCCGATGACACTCCATCCAGGTAGGGAGGAGCCGTATTCCAAAACTCCTTCACAGTAGACGGCAATAATCCAGCCGAAAAACCGATCTCAAATAAAATTTGGCGATCATAGACACATGCAGAAAGTGCACATAATAAAATACTAACAAAAAACAGCACAAATGTGGAAGTTAAGGGCGCTGACAGACGGCAAGCCAACACTGGCACCATCTTGGAATGACCTATGTATCAGGTGGACTATTTTTTGCAAAGTCTACCACAAACTGTCCCGCATTCATGTCTTGGATACCAAGTCTGGCCATCATTTTCTCGTCTCCTCTGTTTCCTGCACCAACATGTCAGTTGAAGTCCACTCTTTTATCCCTGTGGATACGCTGCAATACTTCATCTAAATCTGGGCGATAGTGGCAGAGGATTTAAGTGGCCGCCTTGCAATCACAAGGTCACAGGTTCGTGTCCCGCTCAGTCTGTCGCTGTTGTTGTGTCTTTGGGCAAGACACTTAACCCACCTTGCCTGCTGGTGGTGGTCAGAGTGATAGATATCATATATGTTGCTAGATGCCTTAACGGGAAGTCGACAGCATCCATACACGGCAGCCATCTTACTTCAGACAGCTTACATTCCGTTCTCAATGGCAGCAGATGGAAGGTGAGTGAACAACATAAACAAAAACACTCTTAACTCGATTAAATATTAACGGATTTACAAGCGGGTTGCATTATTACAAACCTTATAACACATAGGCTTGAGACGACATACTTACACATTTTTAAATTAATGGGCCAAATCCTTCATGTTTCACAGCCACATCTCTGGCGTTTATAACAAACCAAACCGTTTGAAAATCGGTTGAAAATTGAGCAAGTTAGAGTTATTTAAATAGTACATGCACCATTGACACCAATGTTATGAAAGGGGGCAGCTGTCTGAAGTAAGATGGCCGCCGCGTAGGGATGTTCGTTCAATTGACGAACAGCACGGGTAAGGCATCTAGTGATATTTATGGTCAGAGGGACCGGTGGCGCCTGTGTACGGCAGCCTCGCCTCTGTCAGTGCGCCCCAAGGTAGCTGTAGCTACACTGTAGCTCATCCCCACCAGCATGTGAATGGGTGGATGACTGATTGTGTTGTGAAGCACCTTGGGGGGTTGTAGAACCCTAAGAAGGCGCTATACAAATACAGGCCATTTATCATTTACCATAACTCACCCCAGAATTTATCTTTTACTTCCAACTAGAGGTCGATCGATATTGATTTTTCTAGTGCTGATACCGATGCAGATAAGTTATATATCTAGAGCATATCTAATAACTGCTGTAGACCGGCGGTGCTCAGATTAAACCACTAAGTCATCTGCTTATATCAGATGATTTATGACACCACCACCAGCTGCACAGCCAGTCCTGCAGGCTTTTAACATCACTGATAAATCATCCATGTACAGGTTAAAAAGAAAAGAGGATAGAATGCCTCCTTGTCTGACTGCATTACTGATCTTAAATGGCTCTGAAACACTCTTAACCCATTTAATCTGTGACATTTGCTGACCATACCAATACACCACCTAAACCTCTAGCCTTTCTACATTTCCACCAGGTCTCTTGAACACACACTGCATCCACTATGCATCATATCAACCAACTCTCTAGCTTTTCCTGCCACGGTCATGTTATGGTCCCAAACATTCAAAGTCTCTGCTCTTGGGGCAGCAGTAGCTCAGGGGGTAGAGTGGGTTGTCCAGTAATCACAGGGCTGCCAGATCAATCCCAGGGAAATCTGCTGTTGTGGTGATGGCTGGAGGGACCGGTGGAGCATGTGCCTCCATCAGTGTGTCCCAGGGCAGCTGTGGCCACAATAAAGCTCATCACCATCACTGTGTGTGAATGGATGAATGATTCACTGTAGTGTAAAGCACTTTGGAGTCCTCTGACTCTGAAAGGCACTATGCAAGTGCAGGTAATTTATCATTTTGTATCTTGCTTTTCTTCTCTCTCTGTCCTTGGACACACATTCCTCTTTACTTTCTTTGACCAACCATAGCCCAAATTCCACCAGTGCCATGTAGTGGTGGCAGTGCTGGGCCTCGACCAAGGTGCGCGTTTTATTTAGCAATGCTTTATGTCAGATGCCCTTCCTTCCAAAACCCTTTGCATTTATCCGGGCTTGGGAATGCCTCAAGGATGCCACTGTCTTGTGCCTCCTTGCAACTGCATTGGCCCTCTTCCAAATCATATTAAACAAAACTGATTATCAATTAGGTTAATGGAAAGGAATGATTTTTTTTTGTTTTGGTCCTTTCAACTCACCTTTACAGACTTCATTTTACTTCCCAACATTTGTTCAATTTCATCGGAGTAGTCCTTGACCAATTCATGCCCTCTGACTTCCACAATCTTAATAATGGACTCCACATCCTTCAGTTTCTGAAAAACAATGAAAGCACATTTAGCCCTGCTAGTGCGAGCATGTCACTGTGACAGAGATTAAATCATTTAATTTTCTTTTATTCATTTTTATACTTATCTTCTGTACGTTCATTCTGTGTACGTTTTACTTAATCGTTCAACTTTTTTTCTTTTTAAAACAGCACAAGGATTATCAACACAGAGCAACAGAAATATAAAAGATGGATAAAAGAAGCTATCGAAATAAGGAGACGTTGACATAGGACCATGAACGGGGAGGACGGGGTGTACACGTTGGACCATGCATGGGACTGCGTCATCAAGGAAGAAAGCGCGGGCAGCAGGGGGCGATATCGTCCCCTGCTGCCCGCACATAAACAGAAGCGGAAGTGAAGCTGCTTTTAGCAGCTTAGCTCTGAAGATCACAGTGATGATCGAAACGTCAGCAGAAAAGGTAAAAAATCTCCTATTTGTGTTTTAAAAAGAAAAAAAGGTGAACCATTTTTATACTTTTTTATTTTGTTTTCATGACATAGAGAACTGTATGGAATTAGATTTGTGCCAAAAATATCAAGAAAAATATCTGGAAGATCAAACAAAAATTAAGAATTTGAGAAATAAAAATATAAAAAAATATTTTAAAAAGAAAAAAATCGTTTCAAAAGTAAAACTTACTATCGCAATCAAATTCTTAAAATGATCAAGAAAAATATTTGGAAGATCAGACAAAAATTTTGAATTTGAGAATAAAAAATATTTAAAAATTTTTAAAAAAGAAAAAACAATCGTTTCAAAAATAAAACTTACTATCTGAATCAAATTCTTAAAATGAGAAATAAAGTCTTTGTCTTTTTTGTGTTTGACTCCATGTATTATTGTTATCAAGATTCCTTTGTTTCATTTTTGCTGCTCAGAGCTTTGCTCTCAATGCCAGCTTTGCAGTTACGCTTCCTGACTTTTTCCTTTGCGCTCCCTGGCTTTTTGTTTGCAATTCTGGCACAAACCTCTCAGTGGGTGGGACTTCTGAGAAGTCCTCTCTCATTGGACAGTGCTTTCTTGAATGACAGTTCGTGACCCGGAAGCGGAAGTGATGTAGCCACCCGGACTTTTTTTTTCTTTTCACCCACTCGGTAAATGATCATATTTTGAGCTCCAGACACGTTATTTTTGCCGTCTGTAGTGTCTACCGAGGATCTAAAGTGAGTATTGATAATGTTTTTTATTTTTTCCTAGGCACTCTTAAGCCTGGGACACACAGGAGACAGACGCGCCGCATCACGCCCGCGCCATCATTTTAAAAAGAAGCCATTAGAAGCCATGAGTGTGGCTACACAGGGAGCGCAGCGTCGCGTCCCAGAAGCGCCGGTCCGCGCAGAGGCGCTCAAGATAGGTGCCAGTTCTATTTCAAGCGCCGCGCCGTGGAGCGGCTGTTCCTGTTCTCAAGATGTTGTGACTCTCACGTGACTTTCCAAAAAGCGTTCAGCGCTACAGTCTTTGGTTCAGCGGCGCTTCCTGTGTGACCATTTAATTACGGCGCTTCCGTGGCGCAGCGCGTCTGTCTTCTGTGTGTCCCAGGCTGTAGTTAATCTGCAAGTTAAGTCAAGTGATACTTTTAAAATTGTCTTTAACCAGACATTAGCTCACTAGCTAGCTGAATGTCCTGTAGCGCTGTGAGCTTATTGACCGCTGCAGAGATGGTGTGTTAAAGCCTCATCTTAACACATCCATTAGATTTAGATTTAGATACCTTTATTGTCACTGTATACCAGACACAATGAAATTACAGTTGCCCATCCAGTGGAATTTAAAATCATACAACCACACATCATCATAAAAACATAAGAACACAAAAACATTAAAACATAAAAACATTAAAAACATTTCATCATCATATAAAAATAGAAACTCAAAACAACATTACCAGAGAACAAGATAAAGTGCAGGGTGACAGATATTGCACTGAATATAAATACTAGAAAATTTTAAGTGTTTCACTATGATTATGGGCCAGTACAGGTAGAACCAACACCAGCAGGGGGAATCACTGTGTATGCTTATTAAGAGACTGGATAGCTTTGGGGAAAAAACTGTGTAATAGTCTGTTGGTGCGTGTTTTGATAGACCTATAACGCCTTCCTGAAGGCATCAGTTCAATGTGATGATGGCCAGGGTGTGAGGAGTCTTTTATGATATTTTTTGCTCTGGAGAGGTATTGGGCATCTGCAATGTCCTCTAACGAAGGAAGAGAGCAGCCTATGATTACTGGTTGCATGGAGATGTGTATTACTACAGTTTATGTTATTCATAATAATAATAATAATAAATTTTATTTGTAATGCACTTTACATTTCACTGAAATCTCAAAGTGCTACAACATAATTGAAGTCATCTAAAAACCCAAGCAAACATTAATACATACAATACTAAACAAGTTTAAAACATTTAAAAACATTTAAAACAAGTTAAACATCGACAGTATGAAATAATTTAAAAGGCCTGTTTGAATAAAAATGTTTTTAGCTGTTTTTTAAAACACTCCACACTCTGTGGAGCCCTCAGAGGTTCTGGGAGCACGTTCCACAAACGTGGAGCTGCAGCTTGAAAGGCCCGATCTCCCATGGTGTGAAGTTTGGTCCTGGGCTGTTGAAGGTATTGAGAGTTGCTGGAGCGGAGATTTCCTGAAGTGATGCGTGGAGTAAGGAGCTCTTTAAGATAGACCGGAGCATTTCCATGGATACACTGATGAGTAAGGAGGCAGAGTTTATACTGAATTCTGTAAGGGATTGGTAACCAGTGGAGAGACTTAAGAACTGGTGTGATATGGTCATACTTGTGACCCCTTGTCAGGATCCTGGCAGCACAGTTCTGGATATGCTGAAGCTTCTGCAGGCATTCACCAGAGATCCCGACAAGGAGAGCATTACAGTAATCCAGCCTGGATGAAACAAAGGCATGGATCAGCCTTTCAGCATCAGGTTGGGAGACAAAGGGTCGAGGTTTTGCTATGTTTTTGAGGTGGAAAAAGGAGACTTTAGAAAGGTGACGAACATGGTTTTCAAATGATAAATGTTGGTCAAGTTTGACACCAAGGTTTGTGACAGATGGAGAAAGACTGATGGTCTTGCCTAACATAGAGATATCACTGAGGTTGGATGACTTGATCTTGTGGGAAGTACCAATGAGTAGAACCTCTGTTTTGCTGCTGTTTAATTGGAGGAAGTTATCAGACATCCATGCCTTTGTTTCCTCCAGGCATGCACTGAGAGCAGATGGTGTGGCTGAAGAGGTAGTGGGATCAATTTTGAGATATAGCTGTGTGTCATCAGCATAAGAATGGAATGATATCCCAAATTTCCTGAAAATGCAACCTAGTGGCAGCATGTATATAGTAAAAAGGACTGGACCAAGAACTGAGCCCTGGGGCACCCCACAGGTGATGTTATGGTAGGGTGACCAAACGTCCTCTTTTCCCCGGACATGTCCACTGTTCACTCTCTGTCCGGGGCATCCCGGGGGGTTTCCTATATTGATGAAAATGTCCGGTTTTCCTGCAGGAGCCGGGTTTGAATTGCGGGGGAGCTGGAAGCCCTCAACACACCCACCCAGGGAAGCCCAAAAAAAGATCCTGTTTCTACCTATATTACATTATTTATCAACCAGCTCCGGTGGTCTAGTGGTAGAGTGTCTGCCCCAGGACTGGGAGATCGGGGTTCGATTCCCGGTTGGGTCATACCAAAGACTTTGAAAAAAATAGGACCCAATGCCTCCTCGCTTGACACTCAGCACTAAGGGGTTGGATTGGGGGGTTAAACCACCAAGTAGTTCCCGAGCGCGGCCACAGCTGCAGCTCACCGCTCCCCACCATGGGGATGGGTCAAATGCGGAGATGTAATTTCACCAGTGTGTGATGAATACTTGGGACTTTAACTTTATATGGACTCTCAGCGCACTGGGGATTCTTTTGTGAAGAGAGGACAGACAATGCTGATTGTTGAAGCTGCGTCCTGCGTACGGCCACCAAAAAATATAATTAACATGCGATCGTTCATGTCCGTTCATATAATCTTCTGTGTTACTTCTGTCTTTTAATCGTATCTTTTATTAGTGTCTGACGCGCTCCGCACCCGTGCGCCGGTGATTTCACCTCTCCTGCGCGGCAGCGCAGCGCACACTCCACTATTTTTCAGCCGGTAGATTAATTTGACCTGTTTAGTTAAAAAGTAACTCGAGGTGAAACAGGAGGAAGTCAGGAAACAGTTTATTCTTGTGGATTGAAAAGATAAGTAGGAAGATCAGAGCCAGACAGGACAGAAAAATATTCAAATAAAAAAACAAAACAAAACAAAGTTCTTGAAAATGAAAATGTTGGTAGATTTATCCCACTACACCTTTTGACCTTCATAAAGCAATAATTCATAAGCATGTAATATTTATATATTTGATACCCTTCAGATCACCTTCAAAATTCAGTCCCTCATCCAGGGCCATATCAGGGCATTTTGGGGGCCAAGGCAAACAGACCCCCCCACCCCCTCCCCGTCACTGGTCTCCCCCAGAATCCTCTGTGTAATTCAAAGCCTGCCCAGGAGTATTAATTATAGTGTTTGCAAAACACCTCGGTTTACATATGAATTGTTCTAGAGTCATTTTGTTGGCAGAATCTGATATTTTAGCTCTAAGCCAGGTGTTCTGACAGAACACCAGAAAAAAAATGGGTCCCAACATGGTTTGTGTCGCATTTGGTGCTGTATGTGCGGCGCGCGGCAGCGATGCGCCTTTTGCGTATTTGGAGAGAATGAGTACTCATGCAAAACGAGGCCCCTCATGGAGCGCGTGTTCTGCGTATCGGGAGGGGCCCACTTAAAACACTAGATTTGCTCAAATAAGATGTTTGAGCTCAACGAGGTTGTAGTTCTCTTGTGGTATGAGCAGAGCACGCTCGGAGTGCAGCTTGTAATGAGCATGCACGATTTTATCAGTTGGGAGGCGCGGAGCAGCTGGAGAAACATATCAATGATGGAACGTACGAGAATTTTTGACATAACACCGGTGCGCAGAGGTGCGGGTTAATGATCAACAGGAAAGGGAGGGGGAGAGGGGAAAACAGCGAGAGAAACACGGAGGGACCAGACTGTTAGTAAAGTTTTGAGCAAAACTGCTGGAAAAGTGTGGATGTTCAACCTCCTCATTAGAAAAAGCGTGGGTGTTAAAACACCCACATCCCCCACGGGTGCGATGCCCATGGTGTGACGTCATCGGTAGGCACAGATCCCCTGTCCTCTTTTTTGGAAATGGAAATATGGTCACCTTATGTTATGGGGTGGTGACTGTACCTCCCCCAAAGCCACATGTTCAGTTCTTCCAGTGAGGTATGACTGGAACCATTGGAAGACGGTCCCAGTCAACTTGGGTCTGAAGCCGATGGAGAAGAATATTATGGTCCACAGTGTCGAAAGCAGCAGAAAGGTCCAAAAGAACAAGAAGTTAAACGGAGCCCTGGTCAGCTGCCATAAGTAGATTATTAATGACTCTGACCAGGGCTGTCTCTGTGCTGTGTGCAGAACGAAATCCAGATTGAAATGTCTCATACATGCCATGTGTCTGAAGGTGGCCATGAAGCTGAGATGCAACCACTTTTTCCAAAATCTTTGAGAGAAATGGCAAGTTTGAAATTGAAATCTTGAAATCTTCTTTGTCTAGTGATTATTATTATTATTATTATTATTAGTTTGAATGCTTGCAGCATTCAAACTATTGTTTTCCTGTTTCTCTTTATTAGATTGAATGCTGCAAGCATTCAAACTGTTGTTTTCCTGTTTCTCTTTATTATTATTCTTCCGACTTCTGTATTCCGTACACTTTTTGGACCTTTTCAACTCCTTCACACTTTCAGCGATTTCAAAAAATGTGGTATCAAACCATTCAGCTCGTTCAGGTCTTTCCGGCTATGACTTTTGGTATCGATATCTTCAACCGTTTCCGAGATATTCAGCTTTTTCTGTAATTTTTTTCCCATTGAAATCAATGGAAAGTGCTTCAAATCCTCAATTTTTTCACAAAATCCTTCATCTTTTTGACCTCATACTTGGAAGGGTTGTCTTCAACCTAGAAACTTCATTTAAAGAGACTGTGGAAGTTTAACAGCTAATACATATATAGAAATTTAAAATGTATTCCTCATATATTCTCCTGCAATGCCCTGGTCCTGTAAAATGAGCCCTGGCATTTTTACTGTGATTGCCTTTGTAGGCCTGTAAACTCACAGAAAAGATCATGCTCGGGTCGAGCAAGAGGGCTTCCCCAGTGTCCTCCAGAGGCAGCGTAATGCGTGATGACATCATGCGCGCTCACGCGCCCGCAGTGTTTCTTTGCTAGCTGTAGCTTAGCGGTAGAGCGAGAGGTGGTTTTGGTACCTCTGATTCAGCCAAAAACAGTCAGTGCGTTTACATGCACATCAGAAAACCGAACTTTTGCCCTAAAAAGACTAACATCGGTTTTTTTAAATGCATGTAAACGCGTTAGTCTGGCTGAAAGTGAACTTCTTCTAGTCGGGCTGAAGCACCCAGATAATGCGGTAGTTATCTGACTTCCTTCTGCATGTAAACGGGTCAGCCGAGCTGAACTGACTAGACGCTCGCGTTCCGGAAGTGACGCGGCCCGCAGTAGCGCTCATCCAACGTAACACGCGTAGCGCAGTACGTACCAATAAGCTGTTCTGCAGCATTGTTGTTGTCCATTCTTTCATCCACGGTGTATTTCCTGTTTCAATTCCGTCTCATTTACTGCCGCCAGCGTTTGTTTACAAGTTGTGTTGCTACAAGCTAACCGGAACAATGCCCGACATGAAAGGGTGCATGTCGCCACCTACTGTACCGGAGTGGAACGAACTCCATTTGAGAGGTCGGTTTTCTAAAGCGCATGTAAACAAGGATAAAGACTCGCAGCTTATTATCATAAATTCGACCTGGATCGACTTAGATGTTGATACTGCCCATGTAAACGCACTGAATAAGAGAGCTGCTTCAAGCACCAGCGAAACTCCAGCCCAGACCCCAAACAAGACAAAGAACCCAAGAGTGTATTCCAGCGCAACAAAAAGGGCAAAACTTGAGTCTGGTCGCCGAAGACAAAGAACGAGGATGAACATCGGTCCGGCCAGCATTTGAATAGTGGGAAATGCTGAGACAAAAGACCCGCAGTCGGGATCATTGTTGCTGGACAGGTAAGAAATTATTACTAAATACGTGTGGGGTAAGGGTTGTGGGTGCTTTCAAAGCAAACCGGGGGCTTACGTATGTCATAGTAGGAACATTTTAGGCTGCTTGTTTAGCGTGTCAGAATCAGTGGTCAGGATATTAATATTAGTCTTATTCTTATTTTTACTTCTCAGCGCACTGGGACTTTTTTCCAGGGTAGGATGAGTACCGGTACTATTACCGCTCATTTATTAGTGGAAATCTCCGAGATTTCTGCAAATATATGTCCGTCTCCAAGTAAACACATTCCCCCCCAGCGCTGCAAAGGCGCATTTGGAGAGGATGTGCGCCGCGCGTACAGCTCCGTCAGCTTCCGTCAGCCCAGGCAAGAGGAGAGAGAGAAAAAAGGCGAGTTATCCGACATCGTGCACGTTCCCTCAATGACTGACAACACGTAGCATCTGACCAGCGTCAGATGTGCCGACAGACAGGTGGATACATGCAGGTGGAGAGGAAATATAGATCAGGAGCAAGCACAAGAAAGAAAAAGTCATAACCAGAGGAGTGTGTTGTTGGAACAAAACAGAAAAACTTTGTGGGCATAAACATCCCAGCTTCTGTTCATGAGACAGAAGATAGGATAATTGTGTTTGGATGTGGAGAATAAATTATACAGCAGCCCTTGTTATCATTTATTAGAAGTCTTGGTAAATGCAGAAACATGCAGGGCTTTTATCATTTGATTCATAGCCTATGTTTTTGTAACTGATGTATTCTGTTTTTGTAGCATCAAATCGATGGAGCTGAAAGAACTCTTTAGATGAGGAACAAGCCAATAGTTTGGAAACAGTGTGTAAGTAACAAATTATTCTCATAGAAATGCAATGGCTATACGTCAGTATATATAATCATGTTTTGCTGCTGTTTTTACTTCCAGATTAGAGCTGGAAAGAGAAGGAAGGAGCTTTAGACCCGTATGATTCAGATTATGTATCTCCAATATCAATAAGGTATGTTTTATTATTGTTTTTTTAATACCGTAGTAACATCCCCACTCTCACTTTCTATTCACTGATTATATAACATTTATTTGTCTTGTGCAATAGGTGTGCATCACAGGATGAGGTTGACCAACTTCCTTGCATTGGCCTGGATGAAGCTGACAATTATAACAATTATAATTATATAACAATTATAATTATTATATAGGCTAACAATTATATGTGCTATTTGAGTTTCACTCAATATGCTAAAATTCTGCTTACAATAGTGACCTGCACAGAACCCAACTAATGCTGCTACTCTGTGTGTATATTTGCACATATTATTGTTGATTTTATATTTATATCATTTCTGCATTATTTTTTGTATTCTTTTACGTTTTGCATCAAAGGGAGTGGCACTCCAATTACACTGTACCCTGTACAAAATTAATAAAGACTATTCTATTCTATTCTATTCTATTATATCATATTCTGTATTGGACATTGCTGATTGTGTGGAGGCAGATTTGAAAGACAATTTAGAAGAGCCATCAGCAGCAGGACTGACTCAGCTGTTGCCTCGTGCACGAGCTTACTATTGAAGCTGCAGTTACACGTTTGGCCTGAGGGGGCAATAGCGATCATGAAAATTTCAAAGTCCATATAGTCCCTTTAAAGTTTAAACAAGTCACAAGACTTTCAACTATTTCAATTTCCTTCAGCTTCTTGATATCTTTTACAGTTTTTCTAAAATCACAGTTTAAGTTTTAGGTACAGTTTGGGATCTTTCAGGAAAAGTCACCACAAAATGACTGGGACAGATAGGAGCTCAGAAGTGACTTTGTGCCACTTCAGGCATTGTCCTGGGTGAACAATAAATCCTATCGAATTGAGACTTGCACTGAATGATAGCTGACAGATATACCTATGTTTTGAGCTATAATTTATCAATCTACTCAAAGTATTGTGGCTGTTTTTTGTGTTAATGAAAACAGTTCAGGAAACACTACTCCACTCTAGCAGTGAGCAGCAGGAGGGGCAGACTGCTTCATTTCAAGTGAAAGAATGGTCCAAAAGTGGCTCTATATGTTTGAGTACACACATGATTTTTGTATAAAACAGTAGGTATCATCAGGGGATGTCTTTGTTTTTGCTGAAACTATAACGGTTCTTCAGCTACAATTAACGAGCAGAGAAGTCCTGTCTTCTGCCTCATTCAGTCCAACGGCAGCATGGAAGAGCTCAAATTCCCTTTACATAATGACATCCACCTGTGCTTTTCAGTCAGAGTGTTAGCTCAGTGGGATAGTTGGAGGGTTCCCATGCAGCAGACCTGGGTTCAAATCATCATTCTTCTCTTTAAACAATTTCAAACATTTCAACTTACATACAACTTTTCAAGCTAAACTACACCTAATTATTCTCATTTTATACTTCAGCCTAAATGATCTTCTTCATTCAATAATTTATACAATATTTTTGGATCATTTAAACAATTAAATATCTATACTAACACTCTCAAACACTTTTGCTCTACACTCAACCTATATAAATACACAGTACTCTGCTGCCACCTTGTGTCAGACCACAGCAAAGCACTTTTTATGTTGTGTTAGATTTCTTTCTGCAAACAATGTCTTGATTTTTCTCTTTGGAAATTCTTCATCTTCATCTTAGATCCAAGGTTTCAAGCTAAACTACACCAAATTATTCTCATTAATACCTCAGTCTAAATTCTCTTCATTCAATTATTTTTTTAATAACTGTTTGGATCATTTCAAACTTAGTTCAAGCTTATTCTGGGTTAACAGAACGACGCACCCAGACGTGTTATACACCAAAGTGTTCGGCTTGGTCTGAGGAAGCCAGTCGTCCACCATTCCTGCTCTCTGATTGGTTGAGAGTCTTAAAGATTATTCTGGGTTAACAGAATGACGCACCCAAACGTGTTATACACCAAATCGATCGGCTTGGTCTCAGGAAACCAGCCGTCCACCGTTCCTGCTCTCTGATTGTCCGAGACACTTCAAGCTTATTCCGGCTTAACGGAATGACGCACCCAGACGTGTTATACACCAAATCGTTCGGCTTGGTCTGAGGAAGCCAGCCGTCCACCTTTCCTGCTCTCTGATTGGCTGAGAGAATTTTGAAACTTCAAAGTTAAATTTCTGCTCTTTTTAACGGTTTAATTTTGATTTCATTCTGCTAACGTTGACAGTTGAACTCATTTTCTACTTCACTCCAGTTCCAAGGCATGTTCAGCTATCAGTTTCAGAATTCAGCAGACGCTGCTACATACACAGTTCAGCTCATTGTGAAAATTAAACTATTAATCTATTCCTACTCAAACACACCCCATTTAAACAGCTGTCGAGTTTTTTAAACTGCGTTCGGAGATTTCCATTTTCTGCTGTTTAAGATTTTTTTCTTCGTTCTTCGTTTACTTTTTGTGCTTTATTAAACTTATTAGTTACTTTTGATCCTAATTCTTCAACTACGTTCAGCTATTTTTGACAATTGAGCTCAGTTTCAGCTTCAGTTCAGTTATTCAGCAGCTTCGCCTCTCGATTCCAGCAACGCAGCATTCAAACGCATTTCTGCAAGAAATGCAATTGATCTAGTTATTAGTTTGAATGCTGTTAAGCATTCAAACTATTGTTTTTCTGTTTCTCTTCTTCTTCTTCTTCTTCCGTATTCTGTACACTTTTTTGGACTTCTTCTTCAACATTTTTTCAGCTATTTCAATAAGTTTGGTATCAAACCGTTCAGCTCGTTCAGGTCATTCCGGGAATGACTTTTGGTATTGATATCTTCAACCGTTTCCAAGATATTCAGCATTTTCTGCCATTTTTCAGCCCATTGAAATGAATGGGAAATGCTTCAAATTGCTTAATTTTTCACAAAATCCCTTCAGCTCTTTGAACTTTAACTTCTTCAACATACTTCAACCTAGATACTTCATTCAACTTTTAACAAACTCAGAACAAGTTCAACTATTATCGAATGACTCTGCTTCTTGATATCTTTTTTGGTTTTTCTATAATCACAGGTTAAACTTGAGGTACGATTTGGAAAAGTTCAGAGATTTCTCCTCCATCCCCCATTCAAAAGAATAGGGCCCAAAACCGACTCTGCTCGACTTCAGGCAGTGTCCTGAGAGAACCGTACAACCGTTGGAAATGAGACTTGCCCTGGATGAAAGCTGACGGATTTCCCTCCGTTTTGATGTAAAATTTATGGACGTACTGCAAAAATTGTGGTCGTAGCGTTAATTAGTTCTGAGGTTTCCAGTTTTTTTATATCCGTCATCTCCACTCTAAGCTGAACATTCAGCACTCTAACATTTCAAGGTCAAAATTTCTGCGAACAGATGTTTACTACACCCACACAGTTTCTAGGCTCGTTTCCTTTATCGGAACTTCAGGGTAAATCCTGGGACAGGGAAAAGACCGCGAGATTCAAATGTCCCAGTCCTCTCAGCTGTTCTGTCTCCATTCAAATTCAGCTCTTTCAGGACTTTGCACAGACGTCAGCATATCGCGACTGCTTCGGCAGTGAGTGATGTCACTGATCAGCGCCAGAAATTGTCCACAGTAACAATAATAACATTAAAAGTATTTATTCTGTTGAGGTTTATCATGATTTAATCCATTCAGAGGATGCTAGCAGCTGCGTGATGTAAAATGTGGCGTTCAAAGACCAGAAGCTCAGTTTTTACAGCGCTCTGTGAGACAACAAAGCCCCGTGAATTAAGGCGATGTCGGGAAATTCCAAGGTGTTTCCCGGTGCGGAGTTTAACAGTGGGGGAATTCCTCAGTGTTTTCCAGTGCAGAGTTTAGTAACAGCTGTGGGGAAATTCCACCTTGTGTTCCGGTGTTGGGAGTGTAATTTTAAACACCATCGCTTATTCCGTTTGCTTCCATTCTGCTACTAGCAACTCTTCTAATTTTACTGCTGCCGGTTGTTTTGGAGAACGTCGACTGCTGATGTAATTTCCTACTGAGTTACAACCAATCAGCGTGAGTTAACCAAAGGTTCTGCTCAGCGACTCCATCGGGCCATTCCGAGTACCTACCCCTGATCAGGTACTCAAAAGGTTCCGGAAAATGGCCCGGAAAACGGCCGTTCGGCCGGCCCGGTCAAGTGGAGACAAGCACACGTCGGGAACTTCCGGTAAATTTACCCCGAAGTTCCGATAAAGGAAACGGGGCTTATGCTACTAAAACAAATTATACCTCAAAAAGTAGGAATCTTTGTCAGCTTCGATAGGATGTCTTCATTTTAGCTGTAGGTGTCACGGTGCGGGCGCTACAAGCCTCAGAAGGCCGATAGTGCCAGATTTTCTCCCATTGGCGGCCATTCAAATTATTCTCAGCTTCGATCGCTGTCTGAGAGCTGAAATCATCTCGTCATGTCTCCTACAATATTCAACGTAGCCACACAAAAATTCACAAACGGCATCATCGAAGCCATCAGGCACTTACGGTTTTGGAATTTTTCAAATTGGTGCAAGAGTTTTTGAATAGTGATGAGCGGTTCGAGGCCTCCAATCTGACGTTTGGAGCTGCAGATGAGTGTTTTCTGCAGTAACCGATGAATTTCCTTAAACAAATTTCTGCTACGACCACATCTTTTAGAGTTCATTCATAATTTTTCCAAAAACAGTAGATTTGTTTGTCAGGTTCGATGGGATGTCTTTGGTTTAGCTGTATCTGTCACGGTCCGGGCGCTACGAGCCTCAGAAGGAGGAGTGAGCCAGATTTTCTCCCATTGGCGCCCATTTTAACTAATATCATTTTCTGCTCCAGACAGCTGAAATCGTCTCCTCATATCTCCTACAAAATTCGACGTAGCCACACAAACATTCACACAGAGCACCATCGAAGCCTTCTGCTCCTGACTCTTTTGGAATTTTTCTAATCAGTGCAATACCTTTTGAATAGTGATGACAGGTTCGAGGCCTCCAACCTGACTTTTGAAGCTGCAGATCAGCTGCAGTCTCTGATGACTTTCTCTAAAGAAAAATCTGCTACGACCACATCTTTTATAGTTCATGCATATTTTTTTTCAAAAACAGAAGTTTTTTTGTCAGCTTCGATGGGATGTCTTTGTCTTAGCTGTAGCTGTCACGGTTCTTGAGTTACAAGCGTCAGAACGAGGATTCAGCCACATTTTAATCCCATAAAAAACAGGCATTTTCTGCTCCAGACAGTAGAAATCATCTCATCATATCTCCTACAAATATTCTAGGTAGGCACACAAAAAATTCAATATAGCACCACCAAAGCCTTCTGATGCTGACACTTTTGGAATTTTTCAAATCGGTGCTATACTTTTCGAATGGTGATGAGAAGTTTGAGGCCTCCGATCTCACATCTGAAGCACAGATCCAAAGCCTTCCTCATTAAGGGGCCTGCCTGCTGCATCTAACAGCAGCAGAGCAGTGGTGTGATAATGGAGCTTTCTGATTGGTTAAGACGTTTCCCGCTATTTTGACTGTCTGAGAGCTTATATACGGAAAAGCTATTTTAAGTGCAATCCTACTGGAGACTTGTGGCTTCTCTATCAGTCTGTCTGCTTGTTTCAGCAAACCAGTATCATAACCAGCATCTGGTTTAAGACCAGTACCAGGATCAGAACCATTATCTGGTTTGATACAAGAACTAGGGTCAGAACCCCAGAACCAGAACCAAAGCCAGAATCAATACTCTCTCTCCCTCTCCCTCTCCCTCTTTCTTCCTCCCTCCCTCCTTCTATGTCTCCCTCCCTAACCTACCTCCTTCTCTTTCTCTCTCTGTCCCTCACTCTTCCTCCCTACCCCTCTCTCTCTCTGTGTCTCCCTCCCTCCCTCTCTCCCCTCTCTCTCTTTCTCTCTTCTGTCCCTCACTCCCTCTCTCCCTCCCTTCCTCCCTACCCCTCCCTCTCTCTCTCTCTCTGTCTCTCTCTCTCTTTCTGTCTCCCTCCCCTTCATCTCTTCTGTCCCTCACTCTCACTCTCCCTCCCTTCCTCTCTACCCCTCCTGGGGGATTGGGTCATTTTCGGATCTGAAAATCTGACTTTTTAGCAAACTGTGTGTCAAAAGTGGCCTCAATTGAATGTGGGGAGGAAATTTGGGTATACTTTTTGGAAAGTTGCCCAAATTGCCTGCTTTTTGTACTACTTTTGGGTCATTTTGGGCCACCCACTTGCGCCGCCTGCACCTGCCCAGTAGGTGGGGGTGTCATACAGGTATTGACCAAGTAGCCCAAAATGACCCAAAAGTGTGCCATTCTGACTCAAAGGTTAACATGCCCCCCACTGACCCCCCTGACCACCCCAGAGACTTGTAGTCATTTTGTCATACTTTTCTGTATTAAAAGTAGCACAAAGTGAACTGTGTCTTTTTGGCATCCTTTTCTGTATTAAAAAGTAACACAAAGTGAACTGTCTTAACATATATTCTTTTTGGCTTACTTTTCTGTATTAAAAAGTAGCGCAAAGTGAACTGTCTTAACATATATTCTTTTTGGCATCCTTTTCTGTATTAAAAAGTAGCGCAAAGTGAACTGTGTCTCAACATATATTCTTTTTGGCATCCTTTTCTGTATTAAAAAGTAGCACAAAGTGAACTGTCGTAACATATATTCTTTTTGGCTTACTTTTCTGCATTAAAAAGTAGCGCAAAGTGAACTGTCTTAACATATATTCTTTTTGGCCTTCTTTTCTGTATTAAAAAGTAGCGCAAAGTGAACTGTCCTAACATATATTCTTTTTGGCCTTCTTTTCTGTATTAAAAAGTAGTGCAACGTGAACTGTGTCTTAACGTATACGTAGCGTATGAATGTGTGTGTGAATGGGTGGATGACTGATTGTGTTGTGAAGCGCCTTGGGGGGTTGTAGAACCCTAAGAAGGCGCTATACAAATACAGGCCATTTACCATTTACCATTTTAACATATATTGTTTTTGGCTTACTTTTCTGTATTAAAAAGTAGCACAAAGTGAACTTGTAATGGTTTCGTACGACAAGATGTTGGGCGCCAGCCAGGTCTCTCTCCTGACGTGTAGGATCACTTACATGGGTCTAGAATACCCTTGTTGTACAAATACCCCTACAAAGGATGCACACAATTGAATGACGTACACACCCTCCTCTTCAAAGGAAAACAAGAATAGTGAGGCTTAATTGTCCTTATATTAACTCAAAAAGGGACGTCACAGTTCACAAAATAAGCTAAATTGTCCTTATAGTAACTCAAAAAGGGACGTCACAGTTCACAAAATAAGCTAAATTGGGGAGTATGAATCCACCCAGGAGTGTTGTTCAGAGACACAGGTGCTCGGCGGCACTTTCTCTTCAGGTGCTCCACGACACATTACCAGTCCGCTCAGTTTACTCACGGAACCCCAGGTAAGCTCAGGTTTTCTCTCCCAGAAGAGGAACAGCCCAGAGGTCCGGCAAGTACGAAGGCAACGCCATACAGAAGAGTCCGACGCTGGTTCCATCGAAACGGGGATCCTCGGCTCCTTTCTGCTCCGTTGGCGTCGTCCTTACTCCTCTTTTTTACTCTTATCACAAAATAATCCCGTTTCTTTCAAAACTGTCCTTATTTCTCCCTCGTCTTCCTCTCGCTCCGCTGTCAGCTTGGCGTTTTTCCTGACACACACACACCTGGTCGGGACACGCCCCCCTTATCTTAAAGACGCGCTCGCCCCAGAGAGAAAGAGGTATGGAAGCATGTAACGGACAAGAAGAAAAAAACACAACCAGGACTGGCAAACCGCCACAAACTGTCTTAACATATATTCTTTTTGGCCTACTTTTCTGTATTAAAAATTAGCGCAAAGTGAACTGTGTCTTAACATATATTCTTTTTGGCATCCTTTTCTGTATTAAAAAGTAGCACAAAGTGAACTGTCTTAACATATATTCTTTTTGGCTTACTTTTCTGCATTAAAAAGTAGCGCAAAGTGAACTGTCTTAACATATATTCTTTTTGGCTTACTTTTCTGTATTAAAAAGTAGTGCAACGTGAACTGTGTCTTAACATATTTTCTTTTTGGCATCCTTTTCTGTATTAAAAAGTAGCACAAAGTGAACTGTCTTAACATATATTCTTTTTGGCTTACTTTTCTGCATTAAAAAGTAGCGCAAAGTGAACTGTCTTAACATATATTCTTTTTGGCTTACTTTTCTGTATTAAAAAGTAGTGCAACGTGAACTGTGTCTTAACATATTTTCTTTTTGGCATCCTTTTCTGTATTAAAAAGTAGCACAAAGTGAACTGTCTTAACATATATTCTTTTTGGCTTACTTTTCTGCATTAAAAAGTAGCGCAAAGTGAACTGTCTTAACATATATTCTTTTTGGCTTACTTTTCTGTATTAAAAAGTAGTGCAACGTGAACTGTGTCTTAACATATTTTCTTTTTGGCATCCTTTTCTGTATTAAAAAGTAGCACAAAGTGAACTGTCTTAACATATATTCTTTTTGGCTTACTTTTCTGCATTAAAAAGTAGCGCAAAGTGAACTGTCTTAACATATATTCTTTTTGGCATCCTTTTCTGTATTAAAAAGTAGCACAAAGTGAACTGTCTTAACATATATTCTTTTTGGCTTACTTTTCTGCATTAAAAAGTAGCGCAAAGTTAACTGTCTTAACATATATTCTTTTTGGCCTACTTTTCTGTATTAAAAAGTAGCGCAAAGTGAACTGTCTTAACATATATTCTTTTTGGCCTTCTTTTCTGTATTAAAAAGTAGTGCAACGTGAACTGTGTCTTAACATATATTGTTTTTGGCATCCTTTTCTGTATTAAAAAGTAGCACAAAGTGAACTGTCATAACATATATTCTTTTTGGCCTACTTTTCTGTATTAAAAAGTAGTGCAACGTGAACTGTGTCTTAACATATATTCTTTTTGGCATCCTTTTCTGTATTAAAAAGTAGCACAAAGTGAACTGTCATAACATATATTCTTTTTGGCCTACTTTTCTGTATTAAAAAGTAGCGCAAAGTGAACTGTCTTAACATATATTCTTTTTGGCTTACTTTTCTGTATTAAAAAGTAGCGCAAAGTGAACTGTCTTAACATATATTCTTTTTGGCCTTCTTTTCTGTATTAAAAAGTAGCGCAAAGTGAACTGTCTTAACATATATTCTTTTTGGCCTAATTTTCTGTATTAAAAAGTAGCGCAGAGTGAACTGTGTCTTAACATATATTCTTTTTGGCCTAATTTTCTGTATTAAAAAGTAGCACAAAGTGAACTGTCTTAACATATTCTTTTTGGCTCACTTTTCTTTATTAAAAAGTACCCTAAAGTGACCCGTGTCTTAAAGTATTGACATTTATATATATACCTGTATTATTTTTGGCTCACTTTTCTGTATTAAAAAGTACCCCAAAGTGACCCGTGTCTTAAAGTATTAATGTACCCCTTTAACTTTTTGTTCTTTTTAAAACACAGATAGGAGATCTTATTTACCTTTTTTATGCTGACGTTTCGGCCATCACTGTGGCCTTCTTCAGAGCTAAGCTGCTGAAAGCAGCTTCACTTCCGCTTCCGTTTATGTGTGGGCAGCAGGGGACGACGATATCGCCCCCTGCTGCCCGCGCTGTCCTCCTCGATGACACAGTCCCATGCGTGGTCTAACGTGTATACTCCGTCGTCCCTGTTCATGGTCCCATGTCCACGTCTCCTTATTTCAATAGCTTCCTTTATCCATCTCTTGTATTTATGTTGTTCAGTGTTGACAATCCTTGTTCTGTCCCAGTCCATGATGTGGTTTTCTCTGGTTCAATGGTCTTGACTGCTGATTTCCTCATTGTGTTCTCTGCTTCCTGTCTTACTGCTCTTGTGTGTGTTCTGCTTGTCTCTTTTTCACATTCTTTTCTGTGTTCTGCTGTTCGTGTGTTAAGTTGGCGTCCTGTTTCTGCTATATATGTTTTATTGCATAATTTGCAAGGGATTATTAAAAGGACACATGATGGAACAACAGGAGAAAGAGTTTCAGAAAGTTAAAGATAGGCACATAAAGAAGCTAACGAAGCTCACAGAAAGAAAAAAGAGAAAAGAGGAGCGAGATGGGAACGCAAAAACTACATGGGTATGTAACCTCTCACAACATCAACTGACCAAAACAGAAGAAAGCATATTAAAGAAAGGACTCAATTTTGCAATAACACCAAAACATATACCTTACGAAGAATTTATAGTAGCAACGGAAATAGCATGTCAACAAATCACAGAGGAAGGAAAGAAAGCAGAACTCAGGAACAGTGTAGTCGGGATATTAAAGAGCAGCAAAATAAAACACAGTAATGTCACCAAAAAAGAAAGAAGGGCCATAACCACTTTAGCGAAAAACGAAAACATTACAATTGTACCAGCAGACAAAGGAAGGACGACAGTAATAATGGATAAGGAAAAGTACAAAGAGCAGATGGAGTACATGTTAGAGGACAAACACACATACAAGATATTAAAAAAAGATCCAACAGAGGAGATCAAGAAAAACATGAAAAAAATACTCAAACCGATACAAGAACAGGGCAGAATAACAGAAAAAACATACAAACACTGGATACCAACGGCAAACATTATCCCAAGAATATACGGAACACCAAAAATACATAAAAAAGACACTCCACTCAGACCAATAGTAGACAGTATAGGAACTCCGACATATAACATGGCAAAGGACATTAGTAAAATCATCAGTCCATTATTAGGAAACACAGAACAACACTGTAAGAACACTATAGAGTTATCAAAGGAGTTAAAAAAGATCACACTGCAAAAAGGAGACATACTAGTATCACATGACGTCACATCTCTTTTCACTAAGACACCAACAATAAAAACCATAGATATAGTAATAGACAGACTCAGACAAGATAAAACCCTACGAAAAAGAACAAATCTAACAATTGAGGACATAGCACAGCTAATAAAACTGGTGGCAAATTCTACATATTTCATTTACAACGAGACAATATACAGACAACTGGAAGGATTCGCGATGGGAAATCCGTTATCAGCAACCCTCTGCGAGTTTTTCATGGAAGATTTGGAACAAAAAGCATTAACCACTACACCCGAAAACTGTCAAATAAAGTTATGGAAGCGATATGTAGATGATATATTGGAAATCATACCCGAAGGACAAACACAAGCAATAACAGAGCATTTAAACAACATAGACGACACAGGAAACATTAAGTTCACATATGAGGAAGAAACGGAGGGCAGTATTACATTCATGGACATGGAAATTAGCAAAAAACAAGATGGAACGCTTAAAATAAATATATACAGAAAACCAACGCACACAGATCAATATTTACTATGGACATCAGAACATCCCACGATACACAAAATGTCAGTGATAAGAACATTATACAACAGAGCGAAAATTATAACAGAAAAACAAGACAGCAGTCAAGAAAACAGGCACATACACAACTCATTAAGAACCTGTGGATACCCAGCATGGGCGATTAGTAGAGGGAAACAACAAACAAGAGCAGAAAGAATAGAACAACCAAAAAGAAAGAAAAACCCAGAGAAA
Source organism: Aphyosemion australe (assembly GCA_006937985.1). Lineage (NCBI taxonomy): Eukaryota > Metazoa > Chordata > Actinopteri > Cyprinodontiformes > Nothobranchiidae > Aphyosemion > Aphyosemion australe. The sequence continues at coordinate 55,580 of SSNS01000863.1, forward strand.
CAGGAACCAAAGCCAGTAATAACCCTCCCATACATCAAAGGAACGACAGAAAAAATAGTAGCAACAATGAGAAAACACAAGATAAACACACCAATCAAACCATACACAACAGTTAGAAAAAGACTGGTACACCCCAAAGACAAGATCCCAGCAGGAAAAAAATGCGGAGTCATTTACGAAATCCCTTGCAAATTATGCAATAAAACATATATAGGAGAAACAGGACGCCAACTTGACACACGAACAGCAGAACACAGAAAAGAATGTGAAAAAGAGACAAGCAGAACACACACAAGAGCAGCAAAACAAGAATCAGAGAACACAATAAGGAAATCAGCAGTCACAGACCATTGCACCAGAGAAAATCACATCATGGACTGGGACAGAACAAGGATTGTCAACACCGAACAACATAAATACAAGAGATGGATAAGGGAAGCTATCGAGATAAGGAGACGTGGACATGGGACCATGAACAGGGACGACGTAGTATACACGTTAGACCACGCATGGGACTGTGTCATCGAGGAGGACAGCGCGGGCAGCAGGGGGCGATATCGTCGTCCCCTGCTGCCCGCACATAAACGGAAGCGGAAGTGAAGCTGCTTTCAGCAGCTTAGCTCTGAAGAAGGCCACAGTGATGGCCGAAACGTCAGCATAAAAAAGGTAAATAAGATCTCCTATCTGTGTTTTAAAAAGAACAAAAAGTTAAAGGAATAATCAGACAGACACAGAATGAACGTACCAAAGATTATTAATGTACCCCAAAGTGACCCGTGTCTTAAAGTATTGACATATATATAACAGAGACCTGTATTCTTTTTGGCCCACTTTTCTGTATTAAAAGTACCCCAAAGTGACCCGTGTCTTAAAGTATTGACATATATATAACAGAGACCTGTATTCTTTTTGGCCCACTTTTAAAAAGTTCCCCAAAGTGACCTGTGTAATGTATTAACAAAAGGACGGAAAGTGTGCCATTTTGACTCAATGGTCAACATGGTGAAAAAGGCGAGAAAAGTGCCCACGTGGCCCAAACGGACCCTTAAAACGTACCGAACGGCACAAATTCTACGTATTTTGTTCAGGTCGGAGCCGTGATGCACCAAAAAAAGTTTTGTGCGCCTACGACAGACGGAGGCCGAACCGTGGGGCGAAAAAGGGGGTCAAATCTAGCCATGGCCTCAAATTGGGCCTTCTGGCAAAAAAAACTATGCTTTTTAATTATTAAAAATAGTAATCGTATAGCTAGGAACATGATTTTCACACGTTTTACAGAAAAGTGTGCTGATTCATAATCTGGTGATTGCACTGGCCTACGTTGCTTGCTGGCCTACGGTTTGGGGGATCGGTACGAGCGCGACGAGCCGTTCGGCTACTCAATCGCGCGCACAGCGCCAAAGTTACACCACTGCGAAAGGGTGGAAAGTGCGGGATTTGGGGGGCCATATCTCCAGAACCACGACATATTTCGGCACGCAACAACCTCAGGCGGACTCGTCCCAGTCTCCCGAACAACATACTAAAAGATGGGACCGCTGGCACAAGCCGAAAAAATTTTGTCCATTTTGGCTCAAACAAATGAAGTCCTCTTGGGGCCTATGGGTGGAAGACCCTATTTTTTGGCTGAAATCAGACATGGGACTTCTTTTTCCTGGGGGTTTTTCTGGGAATTTGACACCAGATTCTGACCATGTGGCCCCAGGGAGCGCACATGGCGAAAATCGTGCCAATCGGCCTCTCCGTTGAGGAGACCTCAACGACCTTTTTTTGCGCATTACTACGTAAATTACCAAACTAGCCAAAAGAGCACCCAAACGACAAGCTGCAGCTACAAAACTGCCAGGGCTCGCTCGGGGGGACGCCAGCATGTGGAATCGGTGTTTGTTTGGTGAAAATCGGTCGAGAAACGCCATTTTGGCAAGCACGTGGTGAAAAAGGCGGGAAAAGTGCCCACGGGGCCCAAACGGACCCTTTAAACATACCGAACGACACGAATTCGACGTATTTGGTTCGTGCCGGAGCCGTGATGCACCAAAAAAAATTTTGTGCGCCTACGACACACGGAGGCCGAACCGTGGCCCAAAATCTAGCCAAGGCTTCAAATCGGGCCTTCTGCCAAAAAACGATGCTTTTTAATTGTTAAAAATAGTAATCGTATAGCTAGGAACATGATTTTCACACGTTTTACAGAAAAGTGTGCAGATTCATAATCTGGTGATTCCACTGGCCTACGTTGCTCCCAGGCCAATTTACCTTCCTACGGGGTGTGGCCAAATTTGGTTTTCATTTCCCGGTTCGGGGGATCGGTACGAGCGCGACGAGATGCTCGCCTCCTTAATCGCACGCACAACGCCAAAGTTACGCCACAACCAATGGTTGAACCGTGAGAGCTTTGGGGGGCCAAAAATGAGGTCAAATCTATCGTCATTTTTGGCATACAAACAAAGTAGCCCAAAATTGACCGACCACCCTTCAAGCTCCAAAATGCTTCATTTTGGGCTACTTTAAAATTCCCTTTAATATTCACCCTTTTAAACCTCCCAGTACAATGTGAGCTGAAACTCGGCTTCTGCTTAACCTAGAGACTTCAAATTTTTTATGTAGCTTCAGGTGACCCTCAGGTCTGACCGACAATGTTTATAGGCTACTAGGCCATTCAGAAAGGTTAAAGGTCACCCCCCCTAAATGGCTGGTGAAAATCACTCATTTTTGGCCATTTTTCAGGGAATGACATAAAATTCTGAAAATATTTCCCACAGTAGGTACCACTAAGATATAAGTGCTTGCATAATTTGGTGCAGATTGGACATTGGGAAGTGGGTAAAAAAAAATCCCTAGAGGTCAACTGAAGGACTTTGATGAAATTGAGATTTAAAAATTCTGATGTTTTGGTCCATAACTCAGCCCCTGAAGCAGATAGAGACGTGGTCTTCTTCTCTGTACTCCAATTAATACTAGGAACAAGTGGAAACAGGAATGGAGTTGATAGGACTTATGGTTCTTAAATGGCGGTCAGACCTAATTGGTCAAAACTAACGGTCAGGGGTCAACTCAGCCCCTGAAGGGGTTAAAAATATGAAAATATTTCCCTGGGTAGGTACTTATGGTCTATATATACATATATCCAGATTGGAGTATGGGAAGTGGGTGAAAAAAATTCCCAAACTTGGTTTTCAGCACTGTTTAGTAATTACCGTAAATCCTCTAATACTGGCCTGTATTCCATTACCGGCCGGGTCTCCTATATTAGCCGGTCTCGCTGTCAGCGGGGGTAAATACAGGCCGGTCTCTAATAGTGGCCAGGGCTACTATTAGAAACAGCGTGTGGTGTGTGTTTTTTTTTTTTTTTTTTTTTTTTTTTTTTTTGGAGATCGACGGTAAAGTGAGCCCTCACTCGATTTTTCGAGGCGCATGTATACCAGGTTTTACGGTAACAGCGGACTAGTGGATCATAATCTCCGGCTGCAGGATGAGCAGAAACAGAACGGAAAATTCTAGTTTGCAGTGATCACTTCATCACAGGTCAGACGCGGCGCCAGAGGACTTTACCTGGGGGGGCGGTGGGTTTTTCTGGGGGGGCCCAGCTCAGTAAACCGTCTTAAGTAACCCCTTTGCATGTTTATAATATGTCCGGTGGACGTTACATACAGAAACCTCTTTTATAAAACAGTGCGGCCAATTTGCCTCAACGCCGAGCCGAGGCGGCACCTGGGAGCCAAAGGTCATTTATATGAGCTCAGACCATGACAGTAATGTGGCGCAATCGTGTCTTTTTTTATATATATAAAAGATTACGCGATGGCGGTATAAAAGGGGACATGGGGGCGGTCTCTTTGCTGTCACGGACTTCCGTTTATTTTTGACATAACCTGCTTTTTATTGCGATCAAAGCCGCGCTCATTAAGTTTTTTCACAAGGCGGCTGTCCTCCACACTCCCCGTGAGCTGTCAGATGATCTGAGTTCCAGCTCTAATGGAGAGAACCTCCCGGAGCTCTGCATCGCTCCAGTTTACCATCTCAGCTGATTCTGTTTACAAAAGCTAAACATATGCCCGTGTTTACTTTCATTTTCATATAGCTGCTGGCCGGAGCGCAGCATTAATTCATCACGTGATCATAACACCACCATCTGTTGCGCCAAGGCGTATATACTTCCGGGTCAAATTTGCCTTGTTCTACATGACTAACTGGAAAGATAAGAGTCTTCGTTAGGGATGGGAAAAATGAAGCAAAGCTTCGAGGCTTGTATCGAACCAGAAGGGGGCGTGTCCATGAAGCCCCGCTCCGAGGCTTGCTTCATTTCGCCGAAAACCACGTGACTGATGACAAACGAAGCTTCGTTTTGCCCGAATCACGTGACTGGTTCGTTTTCTGTGTCACTTTCAAAATAAAAGCTGCCGAACCTCACGGTGATTTGTGGGTTGTTTTGTTTGGTTCATGTGTCTCAATTTATTGAGCTTGTGGAAAAAAACAGCTGTCATCTTGATTTGCATTCCAAAAATAAGTGTAAGATGTGGATCACTAACACCCCACCCAATGTAATTTGTGTAAGTCCACACTTTTGAAAACAAAATGATTTCCTTGACTGAAACAGCAGCTTCGTGTTATGTGAACATATGCATAAACCACAATACAGGTTTGACAACACGTTTATTATGATGGCTGACTGTCATGTTTCACTCCCAGCTCCAGAGACTGCGGAGCTTGCTGCCGAGTGTCAAACTGAAGCAATGTGTTCTTATATACACTCTTTGGTTACGGAGCTGGGAGCTGCTGGAGCGCGATTCGAACCTCTCAGGTCACATGACACATGACGCATGCTTTCCGAACTGCGTGACACTTTGCATCAAAGCTGCATGAAAGCGCTATGGCACAGTTGCTGGGTGTTGGTGTGTTTTGGTCGGAGTGGATTATTGAGAGTTGTTCATTTGAGAGTTCTTCATGGCAAGTGTTCCTGGCACAAGCAAGAGGAACGCTTGTGATGTTTTTGTGATGTGAAAAGATTTTATTGACGGAGTTCATCCACATTTTCAGGTTGAAACCATTTTAAAAACCATGAACTATATCTACTTCTTATTCCCGCTGGCTTCCCGAATTATTATTCACTGAAAATGTCCGGTATTAAGTTCATTCACGGCACGGGGAATCCCTCGCGCTCACGGAAGACCCCCCTCCCCCCTCCTCACAGAGACCGGAGAGACGCTTCGCTCCAGAAGCTCCTCCCACTCTCGTGTATTTTTAAACCCACAACTAGACGGGATCTCCAGACGGAGCTCTGAATCCCTCTGTCAGTGCTCCTCCTCAACGTCAACACACCACACTCCCCTCCGCTGATCAGTGACGTAGGAGGTGGATTTAATGCGACATGACCGTTTAGACTGCAGTCGCTTTCAAAAACATAAGATATGTATCAGAATAAATAGCCTACCACAAATGAAAGTGACCTGGGTCGGATTAGAAAAAATATCTGTGCTGTTCAGACTGTTCAAACACATGAAAAATCAGATTTGATGCACTTTTGCCTGCAGTGACATCCTCAGACACAATGTGTGAAGCATTTTATTTCGTTGTAATATGACCGAGAACCACTAGATGGCGCCACAGCTAATGTGTTCGAGGCCTCGAATCATGTATTGGCACATTAGAGAATGCTTTGAAGCGCTTCATGAGGCTTCATTGGCACATCCCTAGTCTTCGTTGTTTGATAACGATCATGTATATCAATTAAAGATGCAATCAAAACTTAAGACACAGTAACCAATTTTACTAAACCTCTTAGAAAAACATTTCCAACTCACCGTTCTTAGCTGCGCCTGCACATCACAGAGTCATCATCTCTAACAAAAACAATCCTTACGTCCAGTTAATGTTCTCAAATAAAGTACTTAGTCCACAAGTCTTCCTCCAAATCCTGCCCTGCCGTTTAAAACCTTAGTAAATTCTTCTTTTTCCACGTATTTCTCATAATGTTTACATCACGAATACTAGTTAGCATGCTACTCTTAGCCGCATGCTTCTTCTTCTTGATAATATTCACGGCTGGTAAACAATGACTTGGTGCGTTACCGCCACCCGCTGGTAAGAAGTGTGCACTGCGACTGTGCTGGGGAGGAACGGAAGCGCTTGTAGCAGCAACTTCTGGCTGCACTTGCCTTTTTGATGATGCATTATCTCTGCTTGTACTAGCATTGTTTTACTGTTTGCTAAACCAAGCTCTAATGTTAATTTTAGCAAGCTACTGTAGCATCTTCTTTTACTGCATCTAAATCTCCCGAATAGTAACCTAGAGCGCCCTCTGTTGTTCGTCTTGAGCCAATACATTTGCATGAGGTGTTGTAATCTGTCCTGGGCGGGCACGACCTGTGAATGGGCGGGCCGGGCCCGCCCAGGCCCGCCCATGGCGCCGGGCCTGTCACAGGTAAGGGCTTACTAAATGTTTTATGGCGTTTTATTGAACAGTTATTTAGAAACACAGCTATATAAACAGCAGGTAAACAGTTTGATACTGTTTTCATGTGTCCTCACCGCAAATAGCTTTTAGAGTGCTAATGTTTTTAGCAGTTAGCTCAGTGTTGTAACGTGGCAGGTAAATAGTTTGATACTGTTTTCATGTGTCCTCACCGCAAATTGCAAACTGTTTACCTGCCACGTTACAACACTGAGCTAACTGCTAAAACATTAGCACTCTAAAAGCTATTTGCAGACCGCAAATAGCTTTTAGAGTGCTAATGTTTTTAGCAGTTAGCTCAGTGTTGTAGCGTGGCATTAATACCTTAATAAAATCAAACAAATGTACCAGAAATGTGGATTTAAAAAGGCTTAAAACGTTAGTTATAAGTAGATCCTAGCACGTACTCACATTAGCATTAGCTATCATTACGAGTTAATTACGTAACTAAAATAGCACATCTCACGAGCATAAACAAGACAACGGTCATTTAAAGCTTCTCCTGATCTCTAAATTGTTAACCAACCTGAAATAAAATAGGCTTTCAGACTCATAAAAGGCTTTTGGTTTGCAGTGTAATATGACATTTGCCACACGAGATAGTTTGTTGTGTCGATCGCTTCAGCGCTGGGTAAATCCTCCAGCGTGTATTAAAAGTCCAACTTTTAAAATTAAATGAGTCATAACCTAAAGGAAGATATCGTGTCTGTGCCAGCTCGTTTAGAACACTCACTTTCATCCGTCACGCTGTGTTTTATAGTAGAGCAAAACACTTCCTGTCCACTGTTTGAGTTCAGCGTGGCGGCAGGGTCACGTGAGTGAAACCCACCAATCATCACTTTTGATTTGCACGTGAGACTTCAGTCACCGCTCAAATAGACAAAAATCTTGTTTTTATTCATTCTACTGGTAGTTTATTTAGCTCAAATTTAAATATAGGCCTGCCTCTAATTCTGGCCTCCTTCCAATAAAGGCCTGAACCAGGATGCCCTTGAATAAATAAAGGCCTGGGCCTGTATTAGAGGATTTATGGTAAATCTTTAGAAAATCAAATGTTTTGGTCCATAACTTTGGCTCTGGGTTAGAGACATGGGGTCTGTGTCCCTGCACTCCAAAAAATATTAGGAACAAGCAGAAACTAGAATGGAGTTGATAGGCCATACGGTTCCAAAATGGCGCTCTGCATCAAGTGGTCAGATGTTCCGTCCAGGGGTCAAAGGGGTCCCTGAGTGCCCTAAAATTATGAAAATATTCCCCAGAGTAGGTACCGCTAATATAAAAGTGCCTGCAAAATATGGTGCAGATTGAAGTTTGAGTAGTGGGTCAAATAAATACACAAATGTGTTTTGTAGCACTGGTCACTTAGAAAATCTTTTAAATATCCAATGTTTTGGTCCATAACTCTGGCTCTGAGTGGGTTAAAGATCTGGGGTCTTTTCCAGTAAATATTTGGAATGAATAGAAACTGGAATGGAGTTGATAGGACATACGGTTCTTAAATGGCGCTCTGCATCAAGCGGTCAGAAGTTCCATCCAGGGGTCAAAGGGGTCCCTGAAGGGGTTAAAATTCTGAAAATATTCCTGGGGGTAGGTCCTGCTAATATATAAATGCCTGCAAAATTTGGTGGCGATTGGACATTGGGAAGTGGGTGAAAGAAATTCACAAATGTAGTTTTGAGAAGCGGTCAGTAATTCACTCTTAAAAATATCAAATGTTTTGGTCCATAACTCTGGCTGAGTCTCTGGCAGAGACTTGGGGTCTTTTTCCTTGCACTCCAAATAATAGGAGGAGCAAGTAGAAAAAAGAATGAAGTTGCTAGGTGCTACGGTTCTTAAATGGCGGTTTACATCAAGCGGTCACAAGTATTTCTTAAGACACATTTGACTTTGGGCTACTTTTTAACAAAAGAAAGTGTGGCAAAATGACCACAGGACTACTATGGACTACTATGTATTACAAAAACATTTGCCAAAATGACCACAGGTCTTTGGTATATAACTGTTGAGACACGGTTGACTTTGGGCTACCTTTTAATACAAGAAAGTATGACAAAATGACCACAGGTCTATTACAAGGTCCACTTTGGACTACTTTTTAATACAAGAAAGTATGGCAAAATGACCACAGGTCTATTACAAGGTCCACTTTGGACTACTTTTTAATACAAGAAAGTATGGCAAAATGACCACAGGTCTCTTACAAGGTTCACTTTGGACAACTTTTTAATACAAGAAAGTATGGCAAAATGACCACAGGTCTATAGTATATAACGGTTGAGACACTGTTGACTTTGGGCTACTTTTTAATACAAGAATGTATGGCAAAATGACCACAGGTCTATAGTATATAACTGTTGAGACACCATTGACTTTGGGCTACTTTTTAATACAAGAAAGTATGGCAAAATGACCACAGGTCTATGACAAGGTCCACTGTGGGCTACTTTTTATTACAAGAAAGTATGGCAAAATGACCACAGGTCTATGACAATGTCCACTTTGGACTACTTTTTAATACAAGAAAGTATTGCAAAATGACCACATTTCTATGACAAGGTTCACATTGGACAACTTTTTATGACAAAAAAGTATGGCAAAATGACCACAGGTTTATGGTATATAACTGTTGAGACACGGTTGACTTTGGGCTACTTTTTAATACAAGCAAGTATGGCAAAATGACTACAGGTCTATGACAAGGTCCACTTTCTTATTGCTGCTCTGACTCCATCAGCCATTAGAAAGGCAGGAAACAAGTCCTCCTCCATCCCTGCTTTCTGATTGGCTGAGAGGCGGGTGCTACGAGCCTCAGAAGGCAGAGACTGCCAGATTTTCTCCCATTGGCGCCCATGCAAATGATTCTCAGATCTTGTGCTTCGATTGCTGTCTGAGAGCCAGTGTTAATTTCGTTGACGAATTATTTTCGTTTTTTTTTTCGTGACGAATGAATTTTTGCGGACTAAAACTAAACAAAAACGAAAATATACACGCCAAAAAAGACTAAATTATAACGAATATTGACCGACATTTTCGTTGACGAATAAGAAACGACAACGAAAATTGACAGAAACGAAAATCCAATCAGAAAACGGAAAGGATGGGCGACCGGAAAAAATAACCAATCATCAAATCGAATAGGCGGGACTAAATAAGAAAAGAACCAATCAGAGTCTGGAGCCGGCTGTTGTTTGAAAAAGCTAGCGGTAAGCAAACATAAGATGTTTATCCCGGTAAAAGTTATGTCTGAAGGGATAAAATGTCCGCGGCTGGAAGGAAAAGCTTCAAATGTGACCATCTGAGACGTATTTGCTTGGTGAGTACACACCTGGGGTTTCCCCTGGTTTTAAAAGTGTTACGGTGTTGTTAGCAGCGAGCGGAGGCGGGGTGGGAGTGGTCAGCACATTACTGCTGGTGCCGTTCGGTTTGAGCTGCGGACCTGCGGCACCGAACCGAGTTCACGCAGGGTCAGCGCGCTGCGCATCTTGTTGTCTAATCATTTTTCTTTTCTTGGCGCTGGTACGGCCGATATGATCAGTGTTC
>SSNS01000863.1:66004-81063 GCA_006937985.1 Aphyosemion australe
ATACAGAGTTTTTTTTATTTTATTAATACTGAGATGCACAATTTCAAACTGTCAGTGTTAAATTAGTTATTTTCCATTATTATTGTTATTAAAACAATTATAAATGTAGAGTTTTATTGATCCAAAATGTAAAATGTGATTTTTACATATTTATTTACAGTTTCAAATGGGTGTAGTAAACATTTCCTTTACACAAGTAGAAAAATTATTGCATCAGAAGAAAAATAAACGTGTTTTAATTTTAGCCTTATTTTAGTCGACTAAAATTGCTTTCAATTTTAGTCGACTAAAATTGAAAGCAATTTTAGTCGACAAAAATAAGACTAAAATAAAAACTAATTGGATGACTAAATTGTGACTAAAATTAAAAATAATTTTAGTCAAAAGACTAAGACTAAAACTAAATTAAAATTTCTTGTCAAAATTAACACTGCTGAGAGCTGAAATCGTCTCGTCATATCTCCTACAATATTCGACGTAGCCACACAAAAATTTACACAGAGCACCATCAAATCCTTCTGCCACTTACGGTTTTGGAATTCTTTGAATCGGTGCAAGACTTTTCGAATGGTGATGAGACGTTTGAGGCCTCCAATCTGACATTTGGAGCTGCAGATGAGTGTTTTCTGCAGTAACCGATGAATTTCCTTAAACAAAATTCTGCTATGACTACATCTTTTAGAGTTCATTCATCATTTTTCCAAAAACAGTAGATTTGTTTGTCAGGTTCGATGGGATGTCTTTGGTTTAGCTGTATCTGTCACGATTCGGGCGCTACGAGCCTCAGAAGGAGGAGTGAGCCATTGGCGCCCATTATAACTAATATAATTTTCTGCTCCAGACAGCAAAAATCATCTCCTCATATCTCCTACAAAATTCGATGTAGCCACACAAAAATCCATACAGAGCACCATTGACTCCTTCTGCTGCTGACGCTTTTGGAATTTTTCTAATCGGTGCAATACTTTTTGAATGATGATGAGAGGTTAGAGGCCTCCAATCTGTTTTTTGAAGCTGCAGATCAGCTGCAGTCTCCGATGACTTTCTCTAAAGAAAAATCTGCTACGACCACATCTTTTATAGTTGATGTGTAATTTTTTTCAAAATCAGAAGGTCTTTTTGTCAGCTTCGATGGGATGTCTTTGTTTTAGCTGTATCTGCCACGGTTCTTGAGTTACAAGCGTCAGAAGGAGGATTCAGCTACATTTTCCTCCCATAAAAAAAGGGATTTTCTGGTCCAGTCTCTGTCAGACAGCAGAAATCATCTCATCATATCTCCTACAAAATTCAGGTTAGGCACACAAAATGTCTCACAGAGCACCATCAAAGCCTTCTGCCGCTGACGCTTTTGGAAATTTTCGAATCGGTGATATACTTTTCCAATGGTGATGAGAAGTTTGAAGCCTCTGATCTGACATCGGAAGTACAGATCCAAAGCCTTCTGATGCTGACGCTTTCTGAATTTTTCAAATCGGTGCAATACTTTTCAGCAAACCAGGATCAGAACCATCACCAGAACCAGGTCCAGACCAGAACCAGCATATGGATCAGAACCAGGGCTAGATTAAAACCAGGCCCAGAACACTGAGCAAAACCAAAGCCAGAATATTGAGAATATTGTCTCTCTCCCTCTATCTCTCTCTCTATCGCTCTCTACCCACCCACCCCACAACCACTCTCTCTCTCTCTCTACCTGATTGGCTGAGAGTTTTCAAATTTTTTCTGGCTATACAGAAATACACACCCACACATATTATACATCAAATTGTTCAGCTTGGTCTAAGGAACCCAATGCCCCCCCCATCCCTGCTCTCTGATTGGCTGAGAGAGTTCAAGCTTCTACTTGGTTAACAGAAATACTCACCCAGACATGTTATACATCAAATCGATCGGCTTGGTCTTAAGAAACCAGCTGTCCACCATCCCTGCTCTCTGATTGGCTCAGAGAGTTCTAGCTTATTCTGGGTTAACAGAATTATGCACCCAGACATGTTATACACCAAATCGATCGGCTTGGTCTCAGGAAACCAGTCATCCACCATCCCTGGTCTTTGATTGGCTGAGAGAGTTTTGAAACTTCAAAGTTCAATTTCTGCTCTTTCTAACAGTTTATTTTTGATCTCATTCTGCTAACTTTGACAATTGAACTCATTTTCAACTTCACTTCAGTTCTAATGCATGTTCATCTTTCAGTTTCAGCTGCTAAATTCACAGTTCAGTTAATTGTGAAAATTTAACTATTAAACTATTCCTACTCAAATACCAGCTGTTTAAACATTTCAGCTGTCCGGCTTTTTAAAGTGTGTACTGAGATTTCAGTTTTCTGATGTTTAGAATTGTTTTCTCTTTTCTCCACTTACTTATTTGGCTTTATTACACTTGTTAGTTATTTTTTGCTCTCAAATCATTAAATCTTTTCAGCTAATTTATACAATTAAGCTAAATTTTCGCAGCAGAAAACTGCTTATTTCAGTTCTGCTACTCAGCATCTTCAGCTATCAGTTTCAAATTTCAGCATATCCTGCTAAATTCACAATTCAACTAATTGTGAAAATGTAACTATTAAACTATGTATACTCAATTATGAGCTGTTTAAACATTTTAGCAGCAAAGTTTTTTAGACTATGTTTTGATATTTCATTTTTCTGCTGTTTAGGATTTTTTTTCTCTGTTCTCTACCTACTTTTCGGGCTTTTTAAAACTTTTTAGCAATTTTTACTCCTAAATCTTAAAATACATTGACAATTAAGCTTAATTTTAGCTTCAATTCAGCAGTTTCAGCTATCATATTCAGCAATAAAGCATTCAAACGCATTTCTGCAAGAAATGCAATTTATCTAGTTATTATTATTATTATTATAGAAGCCACGTATGATTACATTGCCTACAGGTTAATGCAGACCTACAGGGAGCTGCGTGTGACCGTCCTCCCGTGGACCCACCACCTGTTGGAGGAGCCACTACCTTCTGCTCACCCACTCCCAACTCCCAGACTTCTGGTTGTCTCTCCACCATTCTGCTGTCTCCTGTCTGCCCTACAACTTTAGACTGTACGTAACTTAACTCTTTTCTCCAGATTCAGAATATTCCAAATCAGATTGAATGTGCTATCCGTCACCCTAAATCAGATCCATATCTGATGTTTTTATTTACCTCAGATTGTATGAACAGTGCATTTTATACAATTTTTACATCTCTGAAGTGAAACAGATGTCACATAAGCACCTGAGGTGGTGGGACACAAAATGTAAACAATGGATAAAACAAAATTATATCAATTTGTGAGGTAGTGGTTTAAGATAGTTGGGAAGCACTGATCTAGGTAATGCACCACAAGGCCTCTGACAACCTCAATCTCCCTAAAAATAAATCATACAGACCAAGCTGCAAACATTTTTATATGACAAGTTTGTTTGGCACAGAAATAATTAGGACCCTCTTCATTTCCTGTCACACTTTACACATGCACACACACAAATTTAACATCTATGACAGAGCTGATGCCTTCATTAAATCTACTGAGATCTATAGACTCGTCTAGTTTAGCTACATTATAATAGCTGGAGAATAACTGCCTCAACACAATCTCAAACATCACTTTAAAATTTATCTCTTGGCTCTTATTTAATAATTTCTTTACTGATATCTATGTTTTCCTCCTCAGGTGTCAGCAGGAGGGTGTGACCTCCTGCATAACGGAGCACCCTGGTTTTGAGCCAGGTGCACCTTTGTGCAGCTCTTTAGGGAGATGATGCACATCAGGTTAGACAACTGTCAAAAAAAAATGTGTACCTGTTTTTTGTTTAAAACTCATACACCTGTTTTTCAGCTCTTACAGATACAAACCTCACTGTGGTCAGGTGGTGTTGGCGTTACCTGGGATGGCACATTCCTGTTATCTCCGCGTGTTGTCTCCAGGATCATGATGGAGTTCCCAGGATGGTGCCTATACAGCATTCCTCTCTCCTCTGGACTTTAACCATTAGTATTTATTATGGTTTACCTGTTTTATTAAATAAATCTAATTGCATACATTTCCTGTTTTGGTGCCTGTCCATAAAAACCTGCATTAGACACTCAAAGCTGAACGGATGCCTTTAATTCACTTTGTCATTCAATGTATTTTAGAAGATACTTGAAATTAATATCAGCTGTTTAACAGAGTGGTGCAAATTAATAGTTCAGCTAGTTAAATTTGTAAAAATAATCATTTGAAGTGCAATTATCTAAAAAAGTCATTTTGGCATTACAAAGAACTTATTTTAGTCATGATGGTGGTCACTGTGGCTTTTAGTGACACCGATGTGAGGTTTTGTTACAGCCTTTATTATAACAATTATACAATGTTATGGTACAATCTGACAGTGGTGTGGGTTTTCAGCTTGCGGGAAACAGTCCAAGCTGACCAGCACTGTCTTGAATTTTGCAATAACCTGAACTACATGCAGAGACTCAGGAGGCAAGAATTAGCTAAAAACAGTTTATTAAAATGTTTGAAGGATGACTGTAGAGGTAACTGCTGGAGATCAGGAACCAGGAGCTTCTGTGAGGAAGAGCAGAGGTTGCTGTGAGGCAACAGGTCCCTGTTTTTAGACCTTGGAGGTAGCTTACAGAGACTGAGAAACGCCACGGAGATGGAGCCACAGATTTTTGTGTTAAAAGATCCGGAGGCCCTGAAGTAAAATTAAATGTTAGTATGACTTTAGAATGACTTGCAAAAGAAAAAGGAGAAAAGAGTTAAGTTACTTACGGTTTAGAGTTGTAGGGCAGACTGGAGACAGCAGAATGGTGGAGAGACAACCAGAAGTCTGGGAGTTGGGAGTGGGTGAGCAGAAGGTAGTGGCTCCTCCAACAGGTGGTGGGTCCACGGGAGGACGGTCACACGCAGCTCCCTGTAGGTCTGCATTAACCTGTCGGCAATGTAATCATACGTGGCTTCTGAACTTGCAAGTTTACTCTTGCTGTACAGTGTACTATAATAATAAATAACAATATTTATTTATTTATTTATTTCATTTAACCTTTATTTAACCAGATGAGTCGATTGAGAACTCATTCTCATTTACAACGACGATTTGGCCAAGATCAATAGAGGAAAAATCTGATTTGTCCTGCTCTGACAAACAAACGTCAGATCTGTATACTGGTGATAATTTGTTTTCAAACATATTCACGCAGAAGTATGAACTTGTTTAGCCCATCTAAGTGACGTGGAATAAAAAAATGATATTTATCTGTAAGGCTGGGCCATATCATACCTTTCACGGTAATACCGTTACAATGTTAGGCAATGATAAGAAAATGAAATATCGCGATAGAATATGGGTAAAACATGCATGCGCAGTGCCTTTGTTTTCATATTTGGACACAAATGGCGGAAAAAGCATGGCGACGACGGAGGAGAAGGGCGAAAGTGTCAGACCTGTCAGAGTCTCAACCTCCAGAGCACCCTCCTCCAGCCAACCAGCATCCACCTCAGACTGCAACTCCCAGCAGCCCCTCGCCGGGATTCCCATCGTTCCCCACCTACGTCACAGACCGTGCCTATATACGGAAGTCGGCTCTCCTTCACTTCACTCAGTCATCGTTTCTTCGAATCCATGATCAGAGTTTCGAGCCTACCAGCTCCATCCCACTACTCTCAACTAAGAGTAAGTCTATTCTCTTTCTCTGGAACATCACAGCGCTCCCGTTTCCCTTCGGGTTACGCTCGGGTGTTCCTAGATTAAAACGCGCGTCGGCTGCCTCCCAACGCTCGTTACTTCCGCGTTTGGGTTAGCCGCTCACGCTACAGCTCAACTCCCACCAGTCACCTAAGCCTTCTGACAGAAAGCGGCTCGTTAAATGAAACAGATGAACCAGAATTGGTTTGTAAAAAAGGTGCAACTTCAGTGGTTTGGAACTGGTTTGGGTTTTGCCCGTCAGATACCCAACAAAGCACAATCTTTTGCAGAACATGCAAGCGGGCCGTCGTGGTGAAGGGAGGAAACACCACAAACCTATTTCATCATTTGAAGCAGAAGCACTTGTTGGAGTACAACAAAGCTGTTAAAGCACGTGAAGAGGCGTCCGCTTAAACAAGCATGGTGGTGAGACCAAAAAAGCTGACTCAACAATCGGCGTAGCTATAAATAGCTGCACGCCTTATGACAAAAGTAGCAAACGCTGGGGGGAACTAACTAATGCAGTGACGCATTGTTTAGCCAGGGATATGATGCCCATTCAGAGCGTGGAAAGAGAAGGTTTCACAAAAATGCTTAAAACGTTTGATTCACGCTACAAGCTGCCCACCAAGAAATACTTCTCTAAAGTCGCCTTGCCTGCTTTATATGAAGAGCTCCGTGCTGAGGTGTCAAATGCATTATCTTCGGTGGAGTTTCTTGCGTCCACCACGGACATGTGGTCAAGCGGAACATCAGACCCCTACATGAGCCTCACAGTACACTACGTGGACAAAGACTGGAAGCTACAAAACAAGTGCCTTGAAACAAGTTTTTCCCCCGAGGACCATACTGGGGAAAATACAGCCAAAGGCCTAAAAGAGTTCCTCAGCTCATGGAAACTTAAGGAGGAAAAACAAGTGTGTGTGACTACAGACAGCGGGGCCAACGTTGTCAAAGCCGTTGCCCCCAACAACTGGACCAGACTTTCATGCTTCGGACATCGCCTGCACATTGCCATAGGTAAGTTAATTATAAAGTTAGATTAAGCATTTCTTGCATTAGTTTAAATGGTAGTAATAATACTGTTTTGTGTATATATACAAAATAGTTGTCTAAAAATGAACAGGCAGGCTGGATGTGGGCATTTGTGCTGCAAGACCTTTGTGTGTGTGTGTGTGTGTGTGTGAGAGAGAGAGAGAGAGAGAGAGAGAGAGAGAGAGAGAGAGAGAGAGAGAGAGAGAGAGAGAGAGAGAGTGTGTGTGTGTGTTATACATAAAACTTAAAAAATAAAACTTAAATGTCACGCATTCCACTCTGCATTAATATTGGCATTGAGTAATGAACGTGTTTCCTTTTAAATTTATGTCTCTTAGAAAGAAGTGTGAAGGACCCAAGGGTTGATCGAGCAGTTGGAGTGGGAAAGAAGATCGTTGGTGCCTTTGGCCACAGCTGGAAGCGCCAGCGAGCTCTGCAGGCTGCTCAAAAAGAACTGGGCCTACCAGAACACAAACTCATAACGTTGGTTACGTATTGTAACCCCAGATTCTATGAGTATGGCGTAGCCCTTTAAGCCACGCCTATTGGATTACGTCACCGTTCCTAATCCTATCACTGAAGAGTTTTCATGTACGCCCGCCTACCAGGCGGGTCCCACCGTCCCTATATTAGGGACCGAGACCCCACAATCTTCTCCATACGGCTCAAGAGAGCCTCCACAGAACCAGTGGGGCCCTTGCGCTTAAAGGGCTACGCCATACTCATAGAATCTGGGGTTACAATACGTAACCAACGTTCTATTTCGTATGACTTCCGCCCTTTAAGCCACGCCTATTGGATTAAGGGCGGAGCCTGATATGGTCAACGCCACACTGGTTCTAAAACAACCAGCCAAGAATAAAAGAAAATAACCTCAACAGCTGCCGGCGGGCGTGAAATGTGAAACATGTAAACAGCCGGAGGAACAGAACAATATCATAACATAGCGGACAGATAAACACATCCGAGTGCTGCCAACAGGCAGGATCGGGAAAGACTGTCAACGCAAAACCACAACATATGGTCACCAAAAAATGGCTGAACCATGCCATATGAATATCCAGACCATAATTATGATAAACAATGATGTAAACATCATACAAAAATAGGCTACAGTTCAAGTTGAACAGTGAGCCAGTACCAGATTAGCTAAAAAGGCACGCAGAGACGTCCCTGAGGTGGAACCGGACAGAAAGGGACAAAGAGGACCATGACGCCGCAGTACAGATGTCCACCATGGACATCCCTGTATGCAGAGCCACAGATGAAGAAACTGCACGTGTGGAATGAGCACTCAATGCAGTTTGGGACTGCAGGCCAGCAGCGACATAGGCCGTAGGAATGGCATAACACAATCAATATGACAGCCGACAACGACTGACCAAGGGAACTTTCCCTGAAATGTACAGACACTGAGTTTTGCGCAGCTGAGCAGTGCGAGACACATAACATCTAAGTGCACGGACCGAGCACATTAGATGGGAAGCAGCATCCTACTCTGACTCATGAGGAGGTGGAAAAACCCCTCCAATGAGATAGTCCTAGATCTGAAGGAGCTGGATATGTTCTTGGGGTTAAAGGCTGGGTTGGGACACAAAACAGCAGAACCCCCATTATCCCTGATCCTGAGACAGGACAGGGAAACAGAAAAAGCAGACAGGTCACTAACTCTGTTAAAAGAACTGACAGCTGGCAATAGCGCAGTCTTGAGAGACAGACACTTAAGTAAGGACTGATCTATAGGCTCAAAGGGGCCTGTGACAGTCCGCATAAGACCAAAGCCAAGTCCCACTGAGGGACAAAAGGAACAGAGGCAGGTCTCAGCCTCCTAAGGCATCTTAAAAGCGTTTAGTAAGGGGATGGCCAAAAACAGTCCTATCCCCGAACCCTTGATGGCATGAAGAAATGGCTGCATCATACAGTTTAACAGCGCTAAATGCTAAACGCCTGTGCGTCAGCACCAGCAGGAAATATAAAACACTGGGTAAGGGACATGTAAGGGGATACAGGTCCCGCTCCAGGCAGAGGCGCGTGCGTTCTGGATGGAATGAAAACATCAGGTTCCAGTCCAGTGGACATGACCACGACCGCTCAGCGGCCAGACCATAACTTCTGGCCGATGACCAGTGAGTTCTAGCACACCATTTGCCTGGAGGAGAGAACCTCCCTCCACGGCAGGGACCATGGGCACACCAACACTAGCATCTGCAGGTCCGGGAACCATGGTGCCGAGCAGCGACGAGGAGCCACTAATATGACCAGAAGGCGTTCCGATCTCACTTGTTCCAACAGATGGGGAATAAGTGGAACTGGAGGAAAGGCGTAAAGTAAGAGGTTGGGCCAGGGGCTGTGCGCTAGAGTACCCCCAGTGGTGGAAGGTCCAGGGAGCTCAGGGAGAACCACAGAGGGCATTGTGCGTTCTGACTGGATGCAAACAGGTCCAAACCTGACCCAGATCTGGGACACAAGATCTGGGTGGGGGCACCACTCTGAGTGACGCGGCCCCCTTCTGGACATGATGTCTGCTCCATCATTCAGAATACCCGGAATGTAAACCGCCCGTAACGACAGGAGGTGCGTCTGAGCCCAACACAAAAGGGATCTGGCTACACTCAATAGCGCGGCCGATAGAACACCGCCTTGGCGAATTATGTAAGCCGCGGCGATGTGGTTGTCTGTGTGGACAACGACAATGGCGGTTCAAGAGCAGATGTGAAAAAATGCATCAGCACTTTCTGAACAGTCAGAGGTTGGTGGTCGAGGAACCAACCGACCATTGAATGGGACAAACATGTACCCCCCCCCCAGCCTGACAGAGATGCGTCTGAGACATGGGGGGTCGCGCAGCCTAGCGGGACTCCGCACTCCAGGTTTCTGATGGTGCCCCCAAAACCGGAGATCCAGACGCACAGACGGGGGAGCCAACAACAGTCGGCAAACTGGGTAGGAACCAGCGTTGAATACGCCTCATGTGAAGTAGGCCCAACGGGACGAACATGACCCGTCGCCATCATTCCACAAAGTCTCATAACAGTGAGAGCGGTAACAACGCATTGGGGACGCACACGGCCGAGCATAGCAGTTAGGCCCGCAATCCTGGGTTGGGATAAGCGGGCCCTAAGTGGTTCTGGAGTTAGATCTACCTCCAGAAACGTGATCACTTGGGAGGGAGCTAACAAGCTTTTGTCCCAATAGATGGAGAACCTTAACTGAGTCAAGTGCGCTGCTAGTTTCTGTGTCTGTAAGCGCGACTCGGACCCTGATCGGGTCAGGAGGAGGAGGAGATCGTCCAGATAAACAGGAGTCTCATGCCTGCTGTGCGTAACCGAACGGGAGACTCGTATATTGGTACCGAGTCCCGTCGAACGAAAAACGGAGAAACTTCCTGTGTTTCGGAATCACCGGGATGTGAAAACAAGCGTCCCTCAGGTCGATGGAAGTGAACCAATCGCCTGGGCGCACACAGCTTAGCTTGCTTGATTGTTAGCATGCAAAAATGCTTTACCATAATGAGCTGTTAAATGTTGACAGATTCAAAATGGATCTCATGCCCCCGGTCATCTTGGAACCAGGGAGTAACGGGAATAAAACCCTGTGTCCTCCTCTTTGGGTGGAACCCTGGAAATGGTTTCCGAGTCCAGGAGTTCTCACGTCTGAACCACTGATGACAGCCACGCTACGACAATCCCCGTGAACGAGGAAGGGCGTGACTGAGACTGGAGCCTGTGACCGTAATGTACTACATTGCGAAACCACGGGCTCATGTGGCAAACACGTGACCAAACGTGAGCAAAGATAGAGAGGGGACGTGCGCACGGGACTGACGCGAGACGCAGTCTCTAAACCAGTGAGGAGTCCTCTATGGTCCTTACCACCGTCGCCGCTTCCGCATGAGAGGCGGGGGCGACTCATGGTGGGCAGTGCTCGAAAGGGAGGGGTGACCGACGTCAACGCGGAAGGAGATCCCCCCCCGAGTTTTCCCGAACAGCAGGAATTGTGTTCGGCCGAGGTCGGGCACAACCTAAAATGGCGGCCGTGTTCGGCAAAGAGTGTGCACAACCTAAAATGGCGGCCGTGTTCGGCGAAGAGTGTGTCAGAGAGACTGTCTGGACATGCAGAGTCTCATCACCCACAAAAAAGGGAAAACATGTTTTATTAGCTCACACGCACAAGGGATATACCGAGAGCGGGGTAGCTACTGGGTTAAGCGAGGAATTGAACCTCTCGCTAGCTGCGAGGAATGTAAAGCAGCGTGCACTGTCGATGCTAATCCTACGCTAACAGTAGCTAGGATATCACCGACTTTAACACCATGTGTGGGGAACGTGCGGGATGAGTGAGCAGAGTGCCCCAGTGAATAATCTGATAAACCCTGTTCAGAAATCATTCCATTGTTTGTCGAACACAACTTATTGTGTAATAACAATGAAACTCACCACACATATTCCCCCAAGGAGTTATTGCGTTAGCCTCCGAGGAGGCTGGGCCTGCCACCCGGGAGCGGGAGGTCGGCTCCAGCGGCGTCGCTGGAAGCTTGCCGCTGATCGAGAAGCAGCAGCAGGCGGTGGAGGCTGACGGCGAGGGGGTTCTGGGCCGTGTTGCCTCCATCGGCGGGACCGCTGGGCACAGCGGTAATTCCACGGCCGAGAGCTAGTTACATAGTGACGGTTAGCAGGAGGCTCCAGTGGCGTCGCTGGAAGCTTGCCGCTGATCGAGAAGCAGCAGCAGGTGGTGGAGGCTGACGGCGAGGGAGTTCCGGGCCGTTTTGCCTCCGTCGGCGGGACCGCTGGGCACAGCGGTAATTCCACGGCCGAGAGCTAGTTACATAGCGACGGTTAGCAGGAGGCTCCAGTGGCGTCGCTGGAAGCTTGCCGCTGATCGAGAAGCAGCAGAAGTTTTCTGAGCGCTCTCGATGGCCGAGTGAAACTGGGCGTCGGACAGGGCATCTGGGCTCATTGGGCCGTACAGCATGTTCTTCTGAAGCTGCTCCGGCGCGGAAAAGAGGGAGCACAACCATATGTTGCGCTAAACCACGCTCTGCCATACAGCTATGTGGAAAACCCAGATGAGGTGGGCGGCAGACGAGTTGAGGATGGTGTCCGCCGTCTGACAGATCAGGTCCGTCTTCCTACCGGGAGCTCGGAGAGTTCGACGAGCCGGGACACGTATGAAGCTAGGAGAGCAATGTAGCTGGAGGCTGCACCGGACTGGGCAGCACACTGATGAGCACGATCCGTAAAACGTGCGTCGAGTCGGCCATACTAGGACACAGGCACGACTCGGTGTCCAACCACCTAGCTTTAGCTCCTAGCAGGGACACTAGGTTCGGTTCATGTGGTGGAACAGCTGAAAACGTTGTCCGTGAACCGCTGCACTTTGGTGATTGGAACAAAGGCAGAAATCGGGGCCTTCAGGCGGGAAGGCTAAGAGTAGGAAGCGGTCCAAAACTCCATAGCTGTTGGAAACAGCGGGAACACAGGCTCGGAGCACCGAGCCTGGGAGGCGCCGAACCGTCCCGTGAACAAGTTAGCACGAGGAGGCGCAGGGACCAGGAGGGCATCCGCCAGACTAGCAGTCTCTTCGTCTGTGAGTTCGGCTAGGACCGAGTCACCAGGCTCGGACCCAGCGACGAACAACCCCATGAGAGGAGGTTCAGACGGAAACCGTCGACAGGGGGTTAGCTTAAGCGGCCCCCTGGAAATAGTTCACACGACGGCGCTTCTCATCGGAAGAGAGAAGAGGGCAGAAAAAACACACGATACCTGTGCGGTGAAGGCCACTCCAGCGTGAACCGGTCCCAAGCAGCAGAAAAGCGTCGAGTTGCAGGTCGTCCGGGAGAATGTGTGCCTTTGAGCAGGCGGCACATGGTCAACCGGAGTAGATATATTGGAATATCAAACCCTTGTGATAGCTGAAGGTGAAGTGAAAAAAGGAGAAGATTGTGGGGTCTCGGTCCCTAATATAGGGACGGTGGGACCCGCCTGGTAGGCGGGCGTACATGAAAACTCTTCAGTGATAGGATTAGGAACGGTGACGTAATCCAATAGGCGTGGCTTAAAGGGCGGAAGCCATACGAAATAGAACNGCCCTTTAAGCCACGCCTATTGGATTACGTCACCGTTCCTAATCCTATCACTGAAGAGTTTTCATGTACGCCCGCCTACCAGGCGGGTCCCACCGTCCCTATATTAGGGACCGAGACCCCACAATCTTCTCCATACGGCTCAAGAGAGCCTCCACAGAACCAGTGGGGCCCTTGCGCTTAAAGGGCTACGCCATACTCATAGAATCTGGGGTTACAATACGTAACCAACGTTCTATTTCGTATGGCTTCCGCCCTTTAAGCCACGCCTATTGGATTAAGGGCGGAGCCTGATATGGTCAACGCCACACTGGTTCTAAAACAACCAGCCAAGAATAAAAGAAAATAACCTCAACAGCTGCCGGCGGGCGTGAAATGTGAAACATGTAAACAGCCGGAGGAACAGAACAATATCATAACATAGCGGACAGATAAACACATCCAAGCGCTGCCAACAGGCAGGATCGGGAAAGACTGTCAACGCAAAACCACAACATATGGTCACCAAAAAATGGCTGAACCATGCCATATGAATATCCAGACCATAATTATGATAAACAATGATGTAAACATCATACAAAAATAGGCTACAGTTCAAGTTGAACAGTGAGCCAGTACCAGATTAGCTAAAAAGGCACGCAGAGACGTCCCTGAGGTGGAACCGGACAGAAAGGGACAAAGAGGACCATGACGCCGCAGTACAGATGTCCACCATGGACATCCCTGTATGCAGAGCCACAGATGAAGAAACTGCACGTGTGGAATGAGCACTCAATGCAGTTTGGGACTGCAGGCCAGCAGCGACATAGGCCGTAGGAATGGCATAACACAATCAATATGACAGCCGACAACGACTGACCAAGGGAACTTTCCCTGAAATGTACAGACACTGAGTTTTGCGCAGCTGAGCAGTGCGAGACACATAACATCTAAGTGCACGGACCGAGCACATTAGATGGGAAGCAGCATCCTACTCTGACTCATGAGGAGGTGGAAAAACCCCTCCAATGAGATAGTCCTAGATCTGAAGGAGCTGGATATGTTCTTGGGGTTAAAGGCTGGGTTGGGACACAAAACAGCAGAACCCCCATTATCCCTGATCCTGAGACAGGACAGGGAAACAGAAAAAGCAGACAGGTCACTAACTCTGTTAAAAGAACTGACAGCTGGCAATAGCGCAGTCTTGAGAGACAGACACTTAAGTAAGGACTGATCTATAGGCTCAAAGGGGCCTGTGACAGTCCGCATAAGACCAAAGCCAAGTCCCACTGAGGGACAAAAGGAACAGAGGCAGGTCTCAGCCTCCTAAGGCATCTTAAAAGCGTTTAGTAAGGGGATGGCCAAAAACAGTCCTATCCCCGAACCCTTGATGGCATGAAGAAATGGCTGCATCATACAGTTTAACAGCGCTAAATGCTAAACGCCTGTGCGTCAGCACCAGCAGGAAATATAAAACACTGGGTAAGGGACATGTAAGGGGATACAGGTCCCGCTCCAGGCAGAGGCGCGTGCGTTCTGGATGGAATGAAAACATCAGGTTCCAGTCCAGTGGACATGACCACGACCGCTCAGCGGCCAGACCATAACTTCTGGCCGATGACCAGTGAGTTCTAGCACACCATTTGCCTGGAGGAGAGAACCTCCCTCCACGGCAGGGACCATGGGCACACCAACACTAGCATCTGCAGGTCCGGGAACCATGGTGCCGAGCAGCGACGAGGAGCCACTAATATGACCAGAAGGCGTTCCGATCTCACTTGTTCCAACAGATGGGGAATAAGTGGAACTGGAGGAAAGGCGTAAAGTAAGAGGTTGGGCCAGGGGCTGTGCGCTAGAGTACCCCCAGTGGTGGAAGGTCCAGGGAGCTCAGGGAGAACCACAGAGGGCATTGTGCGTTCTGACTGGATGCAAACAGGTCCAAACCTGACCCAGATCTGGGACACAAGATCTGGGTGGGGGCACCACTCTGAGTGACGCGGCCCCCTTCTGGACATGATGTCTGCTCCATCATTCAGAATACCCGGAATGTAAACCGCCCGTAACGACAGGAGGTGCGTCTGAGCCCAACACAAAAGGGATCTGGCTACACTCAATAGCGCGGCCGATAGAACACCGCCTTGGCGAATTATGTAAGCCGCGGCGATGTGGTTGTCTGTGTGGACAACGACAATGGCGGTTCAAGAGCAGATGTGAAAAAATGCATCAGCACTTTCTGAACAGTCAGAGGTTGGTGGTCGAGGAACCAACCGACCATTGAATGGGACAAA
Source organism: Aphyosemion australe (assembly GCA_006937985.1). Taxonomy (NCBI): domain Eukaryota; kingdom Metazoa; phylum Chordata; class Actinopteri; order Cyprinodontiformes; family Nothobranchiidae; genus Aphyosemion; species Aphyosemion australe. The sequence goes on from SSNS01000863.1 coordinate 81,052, forward strand.
CATGTACCCCCC
>SSNS01000863.1:105315-120422 GCA_006937985.1 Aphyosemion australe
CCGCCCCTTTAGAGACGGTTTCCTCTAAATAAAACACGCAATATCTGATTCTCACAAAACTTCACATAAATGACATCTGTACACCTAAGAACTGCTCAAATAGATTTTTTTCGTATTTAGAAACAGCGCCCCCTAGATTTTTACAACCAGCTATATCTCCATAATGCAACATCAGATCCACACCAAATTTTGTGTGCTTTGTTGTGGGTCACTGTTTAACACATCGGTTTGGTTACTGTACACCCCCCACACCCCCCAAAAAAGTAAGCAGCTATAACATCTGTTTAAAAGCTTGAATTTTCACACAATTTTAAACACCGGTACTGGGAGCTCAGCAGAGCACTAATGACTGTTTTAGAAGATCACTCATTACACCACCTACTGGTGACATGCACAGTTTATTAGCAAGCTTATAGAACACGTTCAGGAGGGGTTGAGATGCTGATGATGTGGTGGTGCACATTGGTCTATGACACATGGCCACCACCTTGCGCCACGGGGCAGGCCCCTTTTAAAATTTCTTCAGGAATTTTCTAGTTAACTTTATTATAATAGGACATCACTGGAAAGGACCATATTTATTAATTATTAATGTCACAAAGCTTTATTTAAAGCCAATTGATAAGTCAGTCCACTGGACTGGCAGACTGTGGTGGTGGTTCTCCTATTTAAAAAGGGTGTGTTCCAACTACAGGCAGATAACACTCCTGAGCCTCCCTGGTAAGGTCTATTTAGGGGTTCAGGAGAGGAGGGTCCATCGGATAGTTGAACCTCGGATTCAGGAGGAACAGTGTGGTTTTCGTCCTGACCGTGGAACACTGGACCAGCTCTACACCATTAGGGGGATCCTGGAGGGTGCGTGGGAGTTTGCCCACCCAATCTACATGTGTTTAGTGAATTTGGAGTAGTCGTTTAACCGCGTCCCTCGTGGGGGCCCTGTGTGTGTGTGTGTGTGTGTGTGGGGGGTACTCTGGGAGTATGGGGTACCAGGCCCCTTGATACGAGCTGTTAGGTCCCTGTACAACCAGTGTCGGAGCTTGGTCCACATTGACGGCAGTAAGTCAGGCTCGTTTCCGTCACCAATTCTGTTCATAACTTTTATGGACAGGATTTCTAGGTGCAGTCAAGGTTGTGAGGGGATCCGTTTTGGTGGCCTAAGGATCAGGTCTCTGCTTTTTGCAGATCTCCGGATTTCGCTGGAGCAGTTTGCAGCTGAGTATAAAGCAGCTGGGATGAGAATAAACTCCTCTAAATTGGAAACCATGGTCTTGAGTCAGAAAATGGTTGAATGCCTTCTCAGGGTCAGGAATGAGGTCCTGCTCCAATTGGAGGAATTTAAGTTTCTCTGGGTCTTGTTCACGAGTGAGGGAAGGGTGGAGCGTGAGATTGATAGGCGGATTGGTGCTGCATCTGCAGTGATGCGGGCGTTGTACTGGTCTGTCGTGGTGAAGAGAGAGCTGAGCCAGAAGGTGAAGCTCTCGATTTACCGGTCGATCTATGTTCCTACCCTCACCTATGGTCACGAGCTTTGGGTAGTGACCGAAAGAATGAGATCGCGGATACAAGCGGCCGAAATGAGTTTTCCCCGCAGGGTGTCTGGGCTCTCCCTTAGAGATAGGGTGAGAAGCTCGGCCATCCGGGAGGGGCTTGGAGTAGACCCGCTGCTCCTCCACGTTGAGGTGGCTGTGGCATCTGGTTAGGATGCCTCCTGGACGCCTCCCTGGTGAGGTTTTCCGGGCACGTCCAACCGGGATGAGACCTAAAGGAAGATCCAGGACACGCTGGAGGGACTATGTCTCTCAGCTGGCCAGGTAACGCCTTGGGATTCCCCCGGAGGAGCTGGCCCAAGTGACTGGGCAGAGGGAAGTCTGGGCCTCTCTGCTTAGGCTGCTGCCCGTGCGACCCGACCCCGGATAAGCGGACGAAAATGGATGAATGATTAGTCAGTCTTGAACATCATAGTAAACTTTTAAAACAAAAGTAAACCTTTTGTGTGATAGAAATGATATTAATAAGAACAACAACAACAATAATAATACATTTTATTTATAAGCGCCTTTCAAGACTCATAAGGTCGCTGAACATAAAACATGAACACAAGTACCAAAGTTTAAAATCAATATAAACAAATCTATTAGAGATAAGAACAATTAACATCAACAACAGGACAATGCATAAAACAAATTAAGAGCAGGTTAAAAATAAGGGCAGATAAGACAACACATGAAAAAAAACAAAAAAGGATCAAGTAGAGTATGCACGGCTGAATAAATGAGTTTTAAGAAGTGATTTGAATGTTTGGATAGATGAAGCCGTAAGAATACCCAGTGGAAGTTTATTCCAGAGCCGTGGTTCAGATGAACCAAATTAACTGAACCCAATGGTGGAGGGACGGGTGTGTGGAATGATGAGGACGCTGTCTGAAGAGGAAGGAAGAGTGCGAGACGGTGTGTAAACATGGAGGAGATAAGTTCAATATGGGGGTCCAGGTTATTGAGGGCTTTGAATGTTAACAAAAAAAGTTTTAAACTCAATACGGAAGTGGATTGGAAGCCAATGCAGCTGGATGAGAACCGGTGTGATATGGTGTGAAGACGGTGTTCTAGAGATGATACGGGCTGCCTGCACCTGTGTTGTAGGTGGTTACTTTGAATGAATCCTCAATAAAATATAAAGATATTCAACAATAGGTGATATATAAATATGAATTATCACTATTATTGAACCTTTAAAATTTGATGATGAAAATAGGTCCTTTGGGTACGCCAGGGAACCAACACTTTATAATAATTTGAGACAGAGGCGAAAATATAGTTTATACAATTCAATTTATTACAGTATTTCTACTACTACTGATGATGCAGGACAAATGATTATAAATGATGGTTCAAGGTAATATCAATTGCTGAAGGAACAATGATGAAACAGGATATTAGATGTTATTAATAACAGACACGAAAATCCCTCACCTTTCGGCGAAATTCGCCGTTTTGAATCCAAAGTGACCTACGTGATTCTTGCAGATCCATGAGAAAATATTGGGGGGGGGGGGTGATGATGCGCTTATTCAGCAAGGCAGGGTTTTGCGGTTTGACAAGTTTCACTATTAACTACGGGGGGGAATATACCAGAGAATTTTAACATGCACCAAACACCACAAACTGTAGAATAAATAAATAAGTCCGTCAGAACCGGCGACCCGCACGAGCGCATCTCGTCTGGAGGTCACCTGTGTAGACCTCAGGTGAAGGGCTCTTCCCCACTCTTACGATCCGAGCCCGAACCAAGTGAGCCCGACTGCTCGGGTCGGATTTGAGCGTGTTGAGTCGCGTTGGACAGCAGGAGGGAGAGAAAGAGAGACTGGCGGCCGCACAATATGAGGAGAGGGGGACGCACCTCAAACCAAACACAGTGGAATCATTGTTATTCCTCCATGGTGGTAAAGAAGCGCTAAAATGTCTCTGTAATGATGTCGGGCGAACTTAAACTCCGTCGGGTAATTTCGGTTTCAGTCTGGGGCTTTTGGAGACTCTACTGAGCTGCGCGGAGGGGGTGGGGTGGGTGATGGCGCGGAGGAGAGGAGAGCGCTCAACAAGAGATCAGTCAGTTGAAATATTAACAATATTGTTCTGATGTGTCCGCCTGTAGAAGTTCTTGCTTATTGTTTCATGAACCAGGATGACTTCTAATGATGTTAAATTCAACTTAAAGAAAACTGGGAGAAAGCTTTTGTTTACCATTTGAGTTAGATGGTTGTTTGCTTTATCTGCTCCTCAGAGACACAATGGACACGAGGAGATAATAAAAGTCAAAATGTCCCCAAAGGATAGGAGGTGGGAGGGTTAGTTAGCTGGTTAGTCAAGGAGATCCATCAGTCAGGTATCATTAAACCATTATTCAGCCCACAGCCTCCTGCTGGTGTTATTATTATTATTATTATTATTATTATTATCATTATTATTAATAATAATAATATTATTATTAATATTATTATTATTATTATTATTATTATTATCAAATACAAAACAAACATCCAACATATTTATTGGAAGTTTAGGATTCTTTCTAGTTTTAGTATCTTCAGCAGCAGCAGAGCTTGGTTCATTCTCCATCACATTTCTGAATGAGACCATTGGGTTCTAACAAAATAACAAACCAGGCCAAACCTGTCATTTCATGTTGATATTGATCTGACTTCATTGATAACTGGTTTAGTTTTTATAGCTTCACTTATTAGATTTAAATGATTGTTTTTAAATGAACAACTTAAACAAAACAACCTGTTAAAAATCACTAGAATGCAGGAAATGACATCTACTTCACTAAAATGTTTCTGTGGGGCCTCCAGACCAACACCCCCATCACCCTAGATCCTCTGTCTCCTTCCTCAGAGCTGAGGACAAAGCTGGGACATGTGGTTAAACACGTCTCAGTCTTGTCCTCGTCTCAGGAGGAACAGAAACTTGTTAGCAGAAGGTAAACAAAGGCTCTGCTACTGTGTTAAAATAAGAATCCCAACTTGATATAGAATCAGGTGTGTCTGAGCAGGGACACGTAGAAAACGTGCAGCCACTGTGGCCTTCGAGCACCAGGTCTGACCCCCCTGTTAAAGTATAGAGGTTGGCCTTATTTCTTCTAATGCTCAATGTGTAGCAATATGTAACTCTGCTTTATTATTTTATTCCATAAAGTTCTCCAGGTTGATGCTTTTAAATCTAAAATGCCCCAATATACTTTCATTTGCAGAAGATTTACTTGCTGGGGTGTGTGTGTGTGCGCATTTGTTAGCGGGTACTTTCCCCAATGTAGAGTCTCGCCCGGGGGTGGGGTGGGGGGTGGGCTCTCACCTTTTTCTCACTTGACCCGTTTTTATGTCTGTAATAAGCCTCATTAAGGATCTTGGGAAATGTGATGTCTGGGTTATGAAAATAAGCTGGCTGTTTGTTTACTTATGTTTAACAAATGATCAGATTAATAAAATTAATAATAACCATCCAACGCCAGTGCAGAATAAGGTAACCGGGTGTGTGGAGGACTAGCTCACATTGCTGTGAATGCAGCCCAGGGGCCAGCTCAGGCAGTCCAGGATGTCGCCCAGGAGCCAGAACAGGAGACAACGACAGCGGTCCAGGACAGGACGGATGCGGCTCGACGAGTGGCAACGGCGGGAGCAACGGCGGCAGCAAAGAGTGCACAAGGCATAGATATCTTCCTTAACCCCTCTCTCAAACCATCTATCTTCGCTGTCCAGAATGTGGACTTTGTCATCTTCAAAGGTGTGTCCCTTGTCCTTCAGGTCTTGACCTGAAGAGGTGGCTCTCCTGTGTTGAGCCATGCTCTTGTGTATTTGTTGTTTAGTTTCTCCTATGTAAAGGTGTGGACAGTCCTCACTGCATTGGACTGCATAAATGACACCACTACGCTTCTGTTTGGGTGTCTTGTCTTTTGGATGGACCAACTTCTGTCTGAGGGTGTTGTTGGGTTGTTGTGTTTGGAGAAAATTCTTCTCAGTTTCTCTGAGACTCCTGCCACGTATGGGATGATGGTGCCTTTGTGTCTGTTGTCCTTGTCTTTGCTATTTGCTGCTGTCGATACTTTTCTAGACTTCTTTGTTGATTTCACAAAGGCTCAGCTGGGGGAGACACCGTGTGGTCCAGGAGCCTTGTGGGGATTTTGTTTCCTGAATAACTTGTGAACATGCTCATCCAGGACTGAGAGGGCTGAAGCTGTGTTGGAAGATGGGTGAGAGGTCTTTTTTCCGGTGACTTCAGGGGGGAGGTAGGTGTGAATAAAGCCCCCTTCAGACAGGCCATGAAAAGCGGAAATGTTCGGGAATCTGTCCATAAGACCTTTGTGTCTGAATACAAACATCCGGTTAACCTTTTCCTGAATTAGACCGGACGAAGCCCCTAGTAACAGGACCAGACTCGTCACGGACAGGGTGGCTGCTTCAGACTGGTGAGGTCGAGTTCCAGACAGGGAGGAGGAGGAGGGGAGCGGGGGTGATTCCTTTATTAACCATTGAGCTTCATCATCCAGGTCTCTTATGCGTCTTCGTGTGCGCAGAATTGTGCTTAACGTAAGTCCGATCAGTGAGAGGAATTCTATCACATACTTGCTTTGTTTGGGGAAATGACGAATGTACGCCCGCTGCACTATGCAATATCTGGGTACAGCCTTCCCACCCCCTCCCCCGCAGACATCTGGAACTTTCCCTGCTGTGTGAAGGCAGCCGAAAGGACATGTTCAGGTGCAAAAGTGGTGTGTCTGAAAACACAGTTCTGGTTAAAGACCGGACTGAATTGTCCACACATATTCCAGAATGTCAATCTGAAAAGGGCTAAAGTGTGTTGAGATGATGGGTGGGGGTATCCTGGTTGGCTGGTGGTCCATCAAAGCGACAATAGAACTTGTTCAGCCTGTTGGCTAACTTCAGATTATCAGTCGAATACGGGGGTTTAGGCTTGTAGTTGGTAATTTGCCTAAGCCCTTTCCACACAGAAGCCGAGTCATTAGTAGTGAATTTTTCTTGGAGTTTTTCAGAGTACAGAGATTTAGCACGTCTCACATCCTTGCTGAATCTGTACTTGGCCTCTTTGTAGCCGGTTCTGTCTCCATTCAAGCAAAATATCTGAATAACCTGAGGCCTAGTAGGTGTATTTTACCCATAATTCCTCCTGTCTTCAGTCTTTTTGCTGAATAGTAACTAGCACGTCTAACAGTTTTTTCCATGACCGATGAGTCAGACAGGTTCTGTGTGTCTCATACTTAGCTCATCACATCATTAATATTACCATCAATCTATCACCATCTGTCATCAGTGTGCTGTTTGCTTTCACCTGTTTCCAGGTACGACGTGATCAAAGACATGATCACGGGCCTGGGTTCGTTCCCGGTGACAATGCAGCTGATGAATGGGGCAGCACCCTTACCTCACAACTACAGACTGTCCCCCAAGCAGGCTTTGGTGATGGAGGTCAGCCTCAACACCACCTCAGAGCAAATAAGAGTTGGCATGAACAAGTGCTGGGCCACAGCCACCCGGAACCCTGCAGATAGCTACAGCCACACCTTCCTAGAGAACAGGTGAGCTCCTGCTGCAGCACAGTCACCATTGTTGAATGGTAGTTCAACTTGGCCACATGGAAAGTAGAGATACAGTTATGGCACTTATACACTAGCATCGGCTCTACATGGCCGGGGGGGTGGGGGGTGTAAGGGCTGAAACTGGTCCAACACACCCACTGCTGACTGATTTTACCTGGCTCAAATTCACGCCTACCATTACGGGGAGCCTCCGATTGGTGGATAGAATCAGCCAGTGGGGGCTTCCTGCATGTGCGATTCATTATCATTCTGGATGCTGTGGAGTTTATAAGCCTCTGTTTTTCTCTCACTCAGTCAGTGCGTTTACATGCGCATCAGAAAACCGAACTTTTGCCCTAAAAAGACTCAGGTCGTTTTTTTTAAATGCATGTAAACGCGTTAGTCTGGCTGAAAGTGAACTTCTTCTAATCGGGCTGAAGCACCCAGATAATGCAGTAGTTATCTGACTTCATTCTGCATGTAAACGGGGAAGCCGAGCTGACCCGAGTGAACACTCACATTCCGGAAGTGACGCGGCCGCAGTAGCGCTCGTCTGATAATATCACTGCCACAACGTAACACGCGTAACAACATCTAACAGCGCAGTACGTACCAATAAGCTGTGCTGCAGCGTTGTTGTTGTCCATTCTTTCAACCAGGGTGCATATCCTGTTTCAATTCCGTCTCATTTGCTCCCGCCAGCATTTGTTTACAAGTTGTGTTCCTACAAGCTAACCGGAAGTGACGCGGCCAGGCCGCAGTAGCACTCGTCTGATAATATCACCGCCACAACGTAACACGCGTAACAACAGCTAACAGCGCAGTACGTACCAATAAGCTGTGCTGCAGCATTGTTGTTGTCCATTCTTTCATCCACGGTGCATATCTTGTTTTAATGCCATCTCATATGCTCCCGCCAGCGTTTATTTACAAGTTGTGTTGCTACAAGCTAACCGGAACAATGCCCGACATGAAAGGTCGCATGTTGCCCCCTACTGTACCGGAGTGGAACGAACTTCATTTGAGAGGTTGGTTTTCTAAAGCGCATGTAAACGAGGATAAAGACTCGCAGCTTATTACAGGGTTCGTACGGGTGCTTGAAATCCTTGAAAATGCTTGAATTTCAATAAGGTGTTTTCAAGTTATGGAAAGTGCTTGATTTCTGTATTGAGTCCTGGAAAATGCTTGAAAAACAAACTGCACGGTTTTGTTTATAAGACCACCCAAGTTAGTTTGATGAAAAAACTCAATTTGTTATTTTTGTTAACGTTAAAAACTAGAGAGCGATTATTTCGCCTTTAGTAAACACGGCTGCGGCTGCTCTCAGAGGGTCCGCTCCTTTCTGTCACACCGGTCTGTTAGCAGCAGGCTCCTCCTACTATAGAGACCAGCCGCTGGACCGGCGGTGTACGCTGGCTTCGCTATGAAGCAGACCTACTTTACCGATGAGACTTTTATGCTAGTGTGTGTGAGAGCTCTGCTTTGGGTATGGGATCCAGCGGGTCCTTCTGTGATAATTAGTTATGAAACCAAGACTGGAGTAGAGCAGGGAACCGAAAAAAAATGGTAAGAAATCTCTTTTTCGGTGCTAAAAAGTCTGTTATGAACCGCAAAGCCCCGTTCCTCCTGCTGCAGCTAGCCTACGTCAGACGTCGGCTGCATCATTCACAAACTTTGTTTACAAAACACCTCCGAGTTCACAAACTAATAAAATACCGAAAAAAATCAAAGTTTTGACTGCATCTGGGAAAGTAAACAGCAGCAGAGCTAACTGTGTTCAGATTTGTCACTAAACATGTAAATACCAGTAATTTAATGAAGCACCTTGTCGTTCATGGCATCTATTTGTGAGCAGAAGCATGGGCCGTGTTTGGCTGAGAAAGCAGACCCGAGTTCACGTGGCAAGCCATTTTATCATTTAATCAAAAGCTAGTAATTCCTATTTTACATAGAAACAATATAATTAATCCTAGTCCAGGTCATATTCTTTCTAGTCACAATTCAAACTAAATATATCAACAGCTATTTTTACTAGCAGAAATACAATCCCTATTTGTTCATCGAGTATAATTATTTATTTTCATCAATTAATGGTTCTGCAGATGGAGGGAGGGTTGTGATCAGATATTTCAGTAATGGGTGGTAATAGTCAGAAATTTAGCAGGAGCAGGATTTTAAACACAGCTTCTATAAGAGCTGCAAAAGTAGGAGCAAACCTTGACCTTAGACACATTTCAAAATGTAAAATGTGATGTTTTTATTTACTTTGTCCCTGCTTTGTGGAATATTACAAGATAATATTTATAATTATGTTCTGATCACATTTTTTTTGCCCCCGATCCATGTCATAGGATTTTGATACCAAGTCCCAATCCAACACCTCAGCAATGCATTCAGTTAATAAGAAGAAAGTAGAAAACATCCAAGTTGTCCTTTCAGATTTATTTATTTGTAACTTGGAATATAATAGAATACTTTATTTGTCTGAAACCAAACAGTAACAGAAATTTGTCTTTTAACAGGCCTCAACTTCCTGTTTTCATGTCATTTCCTCAGATTAGCTGCCAAAAAACATCACTCTGTCAGGAAGAACATTGATAAGAAATGTGTTAATATTAGGAATATGTTTGATAATAGCCTCATTGCTCATAATTCAAATTGTTTAAATAGTATGTGGCAGTGTTTTGCAATAAGCATTACTATGACTGCACCCATGTTGAGGCTTGCTCTTCCCTGCACAACACGGCTCATACCGTGGCTCTAGGAGACTGCAAAAACCAACGTTTGCAACCAGAGAGTCATACAGTGTGATTAATAAATGGCTATCTTGGCTGTGTTTTTGCTGTCAGTAGACAGTTTCTCTTTGTCTTTTAGTGTATCTTGAGTGTCAGATGGCTGTGTGTTTTTGTCCGAGTTGCTGCTGTGAACTGGGAGAGCAGGGTGTTTGGTTTTAAGGTAACAGACTAGAACTAAAAGCAGACAGGTTAAAATTAAAACTAAGTCATTGTCATTTCGTTTGAAAATTTCTATCTGAGGATAAATTAAGGTCACGCTAGTTGCTTTATAAGGTTATAGCTAATCTTTTTCACCTGATTCCAGTAATTTAAAATCACGTGACCAGGCCTGATTTTTGATCCTGTGATCAGATAAGATCATCTCTATTATATAACAGTAATAAATTCATATGATAGTGAGGTGAAACTGTCCTCTTGAGTCCTAATGTAGTGTTTTGTCTTTGCCGTGTGGTGCTAGAAAAGTTTGAAAATTTACCTTGAAAATGCTTGAAAAGTGCTTGAATTTGTCAGTGGAAAAAGTGTAAGAACCCTGTTATTATCATAAGATCGACCTGGATCGACTTAGATGTTGATACTGCCCATGTAAACGCACTCACTCACTCACACACACACACACACACACACACACACACACACACACACACACACACACACACACACACACACACACACAGAGTGCTGCAAGGCTGCCAGACACAGCAGCTCATCACCAGCGTGTGAATGTGTGTGTGAATGGGTGGATGACTGATCGTGTTGTGAAGCGCCTTGGGGGGTTGTAGAACCCTAAGAAGGCGCTATACAAATACAGGCCATTTACCATTTACAGCAAAGCAGGATGCAATATCAGAATCAGAGTCTCCAAAAGCGAGACAGCTCAGGCCGCCTTTGTTTAGAAGACACCTCGGACTTCTCCGCTGTATTTAGCCCTGCCCACGTGCTCGGAGATGCACTCATGACATCACTGACATCTGACCAATATTGGAGACTGCTGATGTGCTCAATTACGTCCGCAATCCTAAGGCAGTGTGGACCAAATGCGGCCAGGCTGAGGGGGGAGTGGAGCGAAGGGGAGTGGAGCAGATGCTGGTGTGTAAGTCTCCCCTCCCTCCCCACTGACTGCTGCAGCAGCTTTGGTTTCCATGGTTTCTGAGGTCAGCCTCACCTATCGTCTGGCATGCAGCATGTTCCGAGATGGCACGACACGAGTTGCAGCCTGTCAGAGCAGCTCTCCCTTCTTCACTCTCTTTATTATTCTTTGCTTGTCATGTTTTATTCTTTGCTTGTCATGTGCTGCGTGTTTTTAAGCGCACGATCCACAGGAGTACTTTTGTGTCGTTTGTGTTCATTTTTGTACTTTTATCTGAACTTCTGGGGATCGCACAAGGAAATTCTCCCGGGTACATCCACGCACCTATTATCTACAGCAGGGACCAGCTGATGAAGTTGCGGCCACCGGCGCCTGTCCTGCCCCCTGAATTGAGGAGGAAAAACAGGGGGTGCAGAGCTGGGCTTAAAATACAGCAGAGGAAACTGAGATATAAACCATTTTTACCCTCTATGATTATGGAAAATGTCCGTTCTCTGCCCAACAAGATTGATGAGCTCACAGCACTGACCAGACTCCAGCGGGATTTCATGAGAGATGGTGCAACCCAGTGCATGTGACTGTAACCCTTTCGCTCCCTCTGTGTCTCGGCAGCTTGGAGAAGACACCCTGTGACTCTGTGTTGTGTTTGGATGTGAAGATAGGGTTGTGTTCCAGATGGAAGCAAACGACACAGAGCGCAGGATTGTGGCAAAACCTTGCAGTGCTTTATTCATCCAGCAATGAGTAAACTCTCTACAGCACCTTGCAAGCAGCAAAAGAGAACTGCCATTAAACTCAAAATAAGGAAATACTGGCACATAAACAGAAATATGAAATAAAAATAGCCTATACTGAACTTAAAACTCCAATAGATATTGTTACATTTATTCAATACTCGACATAAAACATTGTTTAGCCCATTTCCACGTGTTTCTGCTTATTTTACTGAAGAACACAGCTAAGATGGTGCTTACCTTGCAAGCAGCAAAAGAGAACTGATTAGCACATGGTGAGCTGCTCACAAAGTGTCTAAGCTACGGTGTCCCTGACAGGACAGAAAAAGGGCAAAACTCAACAAAGAACAGAACAAAAGCGCCATCTGCTGGTGCTTGCAGGCCACTACCTTACATGACCATTAAACAAAAACTCTGTACAAAAGACATTGAGATACTGGCTGTTGGTTTCCGGCCCTATTACATCCCCAGAGAGTTTTCACATGTCATAGCGTTTAATGTGTACATCCCCCCCTCGGCTGACGCAGTCGCTGCATGCGAGCTGCTCCAAAGTTCTGTGGAAAAGCTGCAGACAGCTCATCCAGACGCGCTTGTTGTCATAAGCAGGGATTTTAATCACGCCTCACTCTCCTCCACTCTCCCCACTTTTACACAGTATGTTAAGTGTCCCACAAGAAATTTTAATACAATTGATCTTCTGTATGCTAATGTCAAAAACGCATACACTTCCTCCCCCCTGCCGCCGCTCGGCCGCTCAGACCACAATCTCATCTACCTGAAGCCTGAATACACACCCAGGGTGATTAGGGAGCCTCCTCAGAAAAAAACTGTGAAAGTGTGGAATGAGGAATCAACAGAACTTTTGAGGGACTGTTTCCAAACCACAGACTGGGAAACACTCTGCAGCACTCATGGTGATGACCTCGACAGCCTGACCCACTGTGTGACTGATTATGTAAATTTCTGTGTAGAAAATACCATCCCAAGACAAAGAGTGAGGTGTTTCTCAAACAATAAACCTTGGCTGACCACAGAGCTGAAATCCCTGCTGAACGAGAAGAAAAAAGCTTTCATGTCTGGAAATAAGGAGGAGCAAAAACGTGTACAGAAAGAACTCAAATACAAAATAAGACAGGCAAAAGACAGCTACAGGAGGAAGCTGGAGAATCAGCTGGGGCAGAACAATGCTCGTGGTGCCTGGAGAGGCCTCAGAAACATCACAGGTCACAGTGGGAGGAGTGGTGCCAGTGGGTCTGCTGACGGGGACCAGAACCGGGCCAACGAGCTTAACCTGTTTTTTTAACAGATTCAACTCCACTCCCCCCACTGCTGCTACAGGCACCACCAACACCACCACCCCCCAACCACCTCCACTCAGCCAGCCAACCCCCCACCTCCCAACTTCACACCATTCACCAGCTCCCCCCCCTCCACCAACCCTCCCCAGCAACAAGCCCCCCCCCCTTCACTCCCCCTCTCAGTTACATCGGACCAGGTGAGGAGAGAACTGAGGCGGCGTAAGAGCAGAAAATCAGCAGGTCCTGATGGAATCAGCCCCAGACTGCTCAAAGACTGTGCTGACCAGCTGTGTGAAGTGGTCACACACATGTTCAACCTGAGCCTTCTACTGGAGCAGGTCCTGTCGGGAAATAATATTTTTTACCTGTTGTACCTTTAATTTTAGAACTTAGAATCCAGGGAATCAAATATATTAATCACTTTTCTTTCCAGGTTTATTGATACACATATGATTCTTGTACTCTTTATTGATCTGCATTTAACCATGATTTATGCATGTTTTCATCAAGCTGTGAGTTCCAGCTGAAGCAAGAAGGTTTTAATCTCCTGTGGAGGTTTTGAGTTTCAGTCATAAAACTGTGCAAAGGGGGAGGTGAGAACACTCTGACCTAGGGATAGATAAGACAGGAGAAAGTTTAGACCAGATGGCTTCATTCCTGGAGCCAGAGATCATAAATATGTCGGTTACCAAGGATACGAAAGTTAGGATCTGGAAGGGAGGGACCAGGCGGAACCAGGTTCTGCAGAAGGAATAAAATCTGTGTGTATGCTGTGAACTTCAGATTCGCCATTATACGATGGGAGATGGTTGGAATCTCCCCAAGTGACACTGGGTTAAAATGAAGATGTAATAAAGAGTTTACGTTGATTGCAACGAGGCGGTCTTCATGGCTCGTGATTTCTTATTTGATCAGAAGATCTTAACGAACCGGGAGAGTGGAAAAAGGAAAAAGAAAAAGTCAAATGCTGAGACCAGCTCGGAGGAAAGAAGAACCGGAACCAGGATCACAAGGGCCTGAGATGAGAGACGTCAGACGAGCTGCAGAAAACCAGATTTGAGCTAAATACATCAGAGACAGAGTAACACCAATACTTTTTCCCACAACAATTTGGAGGGGGCACTCCGTGAGATCTTCTCTTCAAACGACGAATTATAATTGGACAGTGGACATAGTCCTGTAAATGACCGCTGAACATTGGGCAGTGACGAGATTGAGGCAAAGAGAAGACGGACAACAGCGCGCTGACTTCACTTACTGGTAAGCAGGACCTGGTTAGTCGAACTCTGCATATTGGGGATAATTAAATTACTTGTTCGTTGGACATTTGGCGTAGTCTCGGCTGTAAATTTGTGTGTTTTAAAATCGAGTCATTGTTTTGTCGGACACTTCGAAGACGGACTGACGGGTTCGGATAGAAGTGTTGTTGGCTCTGGACGTGACGGTCCCACTGCGAGGCCGCCGGGCAGACGCAGACAGTCGGGTTTGAATCCCCGGGGACCTAGGGGCGCCCCTTTAAAGAACCGAGACGTGTGTTCAGCTTTCAGGACTGGCGATCCAACAGCTTTAGCCGACGGGCGAAAGTGGGGCAATAGGCCGAGCTGGGGTTGGTTACCCCGTGGAGTAGAAGCGCCACAAATTCACCTGGATTGGGCAGTTTTAAGCAAATCGTGGCTTAAATGTACATTCATAATTGGGCAGTGTAAGAGTGGCTTACTGTAAATTGTGGGCAGTTCAAAAGTAGTGGAACGGTTTCCCACACAGAAAGGACAGCAGACTCCCACCTCTGTCCTAGTGTATGCTTTGAGTGGGTGGCTGTTTTTTGTTAAGGAATGGCTGATAGTATGTTGTAGCATTTTGTCCTGGTGTTGAGGTGTGTGTGGCTACGTGGATAAATGATTAGTTATTTGTTGTCTTGGTGTGATTTGCGGTGTGCATGCAGTAACTTTGCCTGATCCTGTTGCGTTTCATGTGTGTGCTTGGAACCTGTGTGTGTGCTGCTGCTCAGTGGGCGTTGACCAACATTGAGGAGGCCTGCATGTGTGTGTGCGCTGGAGGTGTGTCTAAGGTTCTGGTTCCGAGCCGTGTGGGCTCAGGGTCTGTGTGG
>SSNS01000863.1:124506-136188 GCA_006937985.1 Aphyosemion australe
GTGTTGGAAAATTTATTATTTACCATTATTCAATATTTTGCGTTTTTTTTTCAGTCTCCCAAAATGTATAAGAAAAAAATCAGCTTAAATTGACATTTCTTTAAAAGCTGCACCTTCTGCCTGATATTAAAGTCCCCATCCTTTGGAAGACCTCCTGTGTGGTTCCAGTCCCCAAAACATCACATCTCAGAGATCCAGACCACTACAGACCAGTCGCCTTGACCTCCCACCTGATGAAGACTATGGAGAGACTCATCCTCACCCATCTGCGTTCAGTGGTGACCCCAGAAATAGACCCACTTCAATTTGCATATAAACCAAACATGGGGGTGGAGGACGCCCTCATCTATCTGCAGCACCGGGCTCTGAATCACCTTGAGATGCAAAAAAGCACTGTGAGGATCATGTTCTTCGACTTCTCCAGTGCCTTCAACACCATCCAGCCATGTCTACTGCAACAGAAGATGAGGGGTGCAGGAGTGGACGAACATCTGACCCTATGGATCATCAACTACCTCACCAACAGGCCACAGTACGTGAGGCTGCACAACTGTACGTCTGAGGTGGTTGTGTGCAGTACTGGAACTCCGCAGGGTACAGTGCTCTCACCCTTTCTCTTTGCCCTCGACAAGGCATCTGCTGTTATCAGTTTCTTGCCTGGGACATGCTCAATCCTGTATGTGAAGCGTAACAGGCGTAATCTGAATCATAGAATCCTGGGAGGTAGATCATCCAATGCTCTACACCCGAGTAATGCTATGAGTGGCTTGTGGTCTGTGTGTATCATGAAGTCTTTCCCCACCAGGAAAGTCTGAAATCGCTCAGATGCCCATGTTACAGCGAGAGCCTCCTTCTCTATCTGAGCATATCTCCTTTCTGTCTCGGACATGCTTCTTGATATGTAGGCAACTGGGCGCCACTCTCCTGAGGGCTGCTTCTGTGACAAAACACCACCCAGTCCAAATGAAGAAGCATCCGCAGAGACAATGGTCTCTCGGTTAAGGCAGTATTGTGCCAGTGTCGGGGGTGTGCTCAGTTCTTTCTTAAGCTCCTCGAACGCCTCCTGTTGTGCTTTTCCCCACATCCAGTCATTTTCTGCCTTCAGCAGTTCCCGTAGCGGTTACGAGAGTTCTGCTATACGTGGGGAGAATTTCCCAACGTAATTTACCATTCCAACCAGTCTTTTGACACATTTTCGGGCACGGGCATTTCCATTATAGCCTTGATTTTTTCCGGGTCTGCCTCTATTCCCTGGGCGCTAACCACATGCCCCAGGAACTTGACTTTGTCCACTGCAAAGTGGCATTTTTCCTTATTAAGTGTCAGACCTCTTTCCTGTAGTCGATTCAGTACTTTATGTAATCTTGCGTTGTGTTGAGCTCTTGTGGCTCCAAAAACAAGGATGTCATCTGCATGACATACTGTCCCTTCCAGACCCGACAACATCTGTGTTAATCGTCGCTGGAAATGTTCTGAGGCCGAGGAGATCCTAAAAGGGAGTCTTTTGTACCCGTACCTCCCGAAAGGGGTGATAAACGTTAACGGGACCGATTCTGGGTGTAAAGGAATCTGCCAGAATCCTTCCGTGGCGTCCAACTTTGTGAAAATAGTTGCTCCTGTTAGTTTTGCTAGTGTCTCATCCACTGCTGGCAATATGTGCCTTTCACGACATATGTACTCGTTCAGTTGAGTCATGTCTGAGCATATCCTGATTTTCCCATTTTCTTTTGGCGCCACCACCATTCCAGCACACCAGCCGGTGCTG
The DNA here is from genome assembly GCA_006937985.1 of Aphyosemion australe. Classification (NCBI taxonomy): domain Eukaryota; kingdom Metazoa; phylum Chordata; class Actinopteri; order Cyprinodontiformes; family Nothobranchiidae; genus Aphyosemion; species Aphyosemion australe. Next base: position 126,272 of record SSNS01000863.1, read on the forward strand.
TCTTCTATGGGCTCGATGACGTCCATAGCAACCATTCTGTTAAGTCAGTGTCTTGATGCAATCTGCTGGGTTCCTTATATAGGAAACTTTTTTACTGATTGGCTTAATGAACTGAACTGTATTGGAATGTTTACTTTGTGAAGTGCCTTAAGACGACTCTTGTGATTTGGTGCTATAGAAATAAACTGAATTGAATTGAATTAAGTTCTTCTTTTACTTTTTCGTGCAGTGGTAGAGGAATCCTCCTCGAAAGAGATTGCGCGAAAGGCTTGGCGTCGCTCTTTAGTTTGATTTTGTATTCTCCATCAATGCGTCCCAGTCCTGTAAAGACATTTTGATACGTGTTGTCTATTTCCGCCTGCCAGTCTTTGCTAATGTTTTCCACCAGGTGCATTCGGTTCAGCTCTGTGTTTGTAGGAAATCCCAGCAGAGGCGTGGTCAGTTTCTGCACCACGTAAATCGGTTGTGTTGTATATTTGCCTTTGTGTTCCAACAACACCTTTGAAGTGTCCTTTCACATGTAAGGGTTCCCTGCTGGGCCCACATAGTGGTACTGTTGATCTGTCAAGGTGTCCATATTGGTCTTCTGCATACATTGATGCTGGTATGACTGTGACTTCTGCTCCTGTATCCAGCTTAAAGGAAATATTCTGTCCATTAACTTTGATGGTCTTTCGCCAGGTTTTAGGTTTGTTTTCTCCTGACACTGCACCTAGAAAGAGGGTGTGATCTCTGTCGTCCTCCGTAATAGCGCTCACTTTTCCTGACCGACACACCGCTGCAAAATGTCCTCTTTTCCTACATTTTCTGCATTCAGCGTCTCTAGCTGTACAGTAGTTAATTTTCAATTTCAACTTTATTTATAAAGCACTTTCACATGCCCAAAAGGACAAACAAAGCGCTGTACACCAATAAAAACACAGCATTGAAATAAGACATACATAAAACCATTAAAATACCATAAAAAAAAATTCCCAAATACAGTTAAAAAAGTAAAAGACAAAAACAATAAAATCAATCAAAACCAGCCTTGTTACCACCATCAGATAAAAATAAATGATCAGAGCGAGGCCGCCCACCTAATCCGGGCATCTTTATCCAAACGCCAGTGAAAAAATATGCGTTTTTAGTCACATCTTGAAGCTGCCAAGTGATTGGGCCTGCTTCACGTGGGCCGGCAGCTCATTCCAGAGCCTTGGTCCCCACACTGAGAAAGCACGGCTCCCACGAGATTTCAATATAGTCCTGGGCACTGTTAATATTCCCTGGTCAGCTGACCTAAGGAAACGCACTGGGACATACTGGTGGATGACATCTGACAAATATTGAGGTGCCCCACCATTTATAGCCTTAAACACAAACAGGGTTACCTTAAACCTGATGTGATAAGAAACAGGCAGCCAATGCAAGGCACCCAAGACTGGTGTGATATGCTCAGACCTCCTGGTGCCTGTCAACAACCGAGCTGCCGAGTTCTGGATTGCCTGGAGGCGTGCTAATGAAGCTTGCCTAAGTCCTGCATAAAGCAAGTTACAGTAATCCAACCTGCAGGTAATAAAGGCATGAATCACAGTTTCCAATTGTCTACGTGACAGAAATGGCTTAATCTTCACTAGCCGCCTAAGATGGAAAAAGCAAGATCTAACGACACAGTTCACCTGAGAGTCCATTTTAAGTTCTGCATCCAGCTTCACCCCCAGGTTAGTGACCACTGCCTTCTGGTACGGAGCCAGTGTGGAAAAATCAAGCCCCTGTGCAGCACCTAGAGACTTTGGTGGAGTAAACATAATTACTTCTGTTTTATTTTGATTAAAACACAAGTAGTTCTGAGCCATCCATGACTTGATGTCCTCCAAGCAGTCCAACAAAGGTTGGATGGAACATAAACCACCGCGCCTAATTGGAAAAATCACTTGGCAATCGTCGGCATGTAGATGGAATGTCACCTCATGTTTGCGAAACAGGTCACCCAGGGGTAAAAGATATAGGGAGAAGAATAGTGGGGCTAAAATCAACCCTTGGGGCACTCCCCAAGTCAGCAGTTAATAGGATGAGATGGAGTTTTTCCGCATCTTCCGCAGCTTCTTGATCCTTTATGTTGATCGATTTGTGTTTTTGCATTTCCTTTTGATGTTGTCAGCTGTTTGTAATGTTTCTTTTTATATTTTAGAAAATCCACATTTGTTTCTTTCTGTTCAGTCATACTTGTGTCCCTCATCACAGGTCTTTTAATCTCCTCGTGTTGTCTGATAGCAGTCACCGCTTTTTCCAACATCAGTTCGCTGTCCATTTGTAGCTTTTCAGACAGTCCCTGGTGTCTTATTCCAACTACTAATCTGTCACGGATCATTTCATCCTGCAGTGGCCCATACTGACAATGTTCAGCGAGTTTATAGACTGCGGCTATAAAGATCTCCACTGACTCTCCATGTTCTTGATTTCTTCTGTTTAAACGTGCTCTTTCATATATGACATGCTTATGAAGTGTTTGTCAAAAGCTTCTTTAACCGACTTGCATTTCTTTTTTTCATCTGCTGTTAAGCCCAACGTGCTCAAAATGTCGTTTGCTTTGTCCCCCATCGTGTAAATTAGGGAATTCACCTGGTATTCCTCGTCCTTTTTGTCCAATCCAGCCGCGACTCTGAAGCGTTCGAATCTCCGAATCCAGTTCGGCCAGTTGGAAAAGTCAGAGAAGTCGAAGTTTTCCGGCAGGTTTATGGAGAAGAGTGTGTCCATCTCTTCCTCTGTTCAGAAGAAGCTACACCGCTAACCGCTAGCCGATGCTAGCGTGATCTTCCGTCCGCTCCGAAACTACGTACTTTCACCTCTAACGTGCTGCACGTCCTAGGATAACGACTCTCGAGACGAGATTTGACCTTATTCTGACACCATGTATTATATTTAGTGACCTTGATAGGGATTTAAGACCAACTCACAACTCGTTAACTCAGCACCCTCTTCTTTATTATATATCAACTCCCACTTCCGGGGTCACACCATATTCCATCCCTTCCGGTCCGTCCCTCATCTATGTCCCACTATCTCAGCCACTTTTATTTATACATCAGCTCTCGTTACAGAAGCAGTAAAGAAAATGAGTCTTTGAGGGGAATGTGTTTGTTTCTGAATGTGTTAACGTTTATGATGATGTTTGTTTTGAAATAAAACATGAACATCCTCTAAAGGGCAAAATCCTAACACAGACCTCCACAAATCACTACACAAATCACTGTCACTGAACACCTCCAGCAGGTTCACTCGGTCTCTCTTCATGCCGTTGTAGAGCAAGCGGCAGAGGTTCGCCCCAGTTACACACTGGCTCTAGCTTTGGACTTGTCTCAGCGCCCCGCTCCCCCCCTGGCGTGGTATGGACCAGGCTGTTGGGACGCTGACCCGCTCCTGCTTGACACCAGAATATACGGTTCCACTCAGCCGCACTCTGCCACCATCGTGCACGCGCACCATCCAAAAGCGGCGATTAGATCCCAATCACGCGCCTCGTGATGTGAATTGGCTCGGTTCAACCTTTTCGCATACACATTCTCCATCAAAGCAGAAGGCGTACACACATATGTGTATGTAAGGTTTCTCTAGAGGAATGTCCAATCGTGAGTGTGAGGGGCCACAGACCTGCCCCCAAAGACCCGTGGAGGACCCTTCTCATATTTCTAACATTCTCTCATTTCATGTTACTGCACTTTGCTTTTTATTATTATTTTTTTATTCATGTTGAATGTGTTTATGGCTCGATGGGAGCAGCCCCCAATTTCATTGTACCTCGTGCAATGACAATAAAAGTCTATTCTTTTCTATTCTATTCTATTCTATTCTATTCTATTCTATTCTATTCTATTCTATTCTATTCTTTTACAAACCAGAGAAACAAAATCATCTGGTCAATTTTATTTAGATGTTCCAAGATCCTTCAACCTTACAGACACAAACGCGTGTACACAACACAGGTGCTCACATGGTGCTCTCGCAAGTATGGGCTTGGGTGTTTTTAACACATAACCGAAGGCTGTGGTTGGCACTATATGCACTAGGATTTATTACCGTGTGCTTTTCAGCAAAAATTGCTGCTGTTATACATCCTCATGTTGTTGGTGCAGTGATGTTTTGGTTCTGTTGCATTTATATATTTTTGTGTGCCCCTTTTTTCCTCCCTCTCTCTTTCTGCAGGTCTTGAAGTGGATTCTTTTGCATCCTTTATTGTTTATTTTTGTGAACTCCCCCTGTTGGGTCTATTTTATACAGAACACCAACTTAAATAATCACACAGAACAAGTAATGGTTTTTATGAAAACTTTGCAAAGGAGAGGAAGCCAAAACATGAGCACAAGCGATGTCCTAGCTTCACTCTGGCTTCTTCCTGAGCATAATTTCCTTTTATTGAACATAGCAAACAGAGTATTCACATGTCATGAGATACCTTTTCACAGGATACTATGACTAGCAGCGAATGTATGGAGTCACAAGATGGTGTGACTTGCAGTAAATGTATGGTGTATTGTTCAGTCAGAATCTTTTGATTCTGTGAGAGACTGAGAGGACTGTTCCAATCTCATGCAGTTTCAGTCTATAAAACAGGACACACATATTATGAGATAAAATATACTATTAAAACTCTAACACCCCCCCTTCTCTTTCCCCCCTTTCTCTTTCATTTCCGTGTTCGTTGAAATTTTAACCAACTGAAAACATTTCTAATAAAGTTTTGATATCAGACGAGGTGTTATAGCTGAATCTTTTTTTTATTTATTTATTCTTTATTCAACCAGGAAGGTCCCATTGAGATTAAAAACCTTATTTTCAAGGGAGTCCTGGCCAAGAGGCAGCAAAAGTTACAGTTACAACATTTTTTCAGTTACGCAGACATGTTATGTACAGAATTACAGAAGGCAGTTACAACGCAGGGAATCTGTCTCAAGGGTTCTCAGTCTGGTTTTAAATGTATTCAAGGAGATAAACTCGGTTAATTTCCAGTTTTCCTGCAGCCTGTTCCATGCAGAAGGAGCAGAGTGAACAAAAGCCCTTTTACCCAGTTCAGTGCGAGCAAACGGAACACAGAGTAACAACTGATCGACTGTGAGAAGTTACACTTCTCCGTGAGATTAAGTTACAGATGTAGTTGGGTAGTAATCCAAGCATGGCCTTGTAAATGAAAGTGGACCAATGTGCCAACCTCCTGGTGGACGAAGGCCATCCCACTCGAGAATACAATTCACAATGATGGGTCAGTGGTCTACAATTTAGTAATAAACCTCAGCGAGGCATGATAAACCACATCAATCTATAACGTTCCAACTGTGAGAGTTAAACTTTAAGGCTCGTTTTCAGCACTCAGACATCAATTGACCTTTCACCGAGCCCCGCCCCCCTTAGTTACTGTTGCCAACTCCGACAATAAGTGGATCAAATACTGCAGCTCTGCAGATTTCCGTGATGGAAAGAAGTAGACAGATGCGTGTCAGCGACATTTTTTTGGAGCAATTTCTCCTCAATATCATCCAGATCGAGGCAAAAGGGTTACAGTGGAGGGATACATTAGTGTCGGCTTCGCTGTGCGAAGTGTAGCAGGGAACAAGGAGTTTGGAGTTTGGGAGAAGGGCCGGCGTCTGGGGACGCGTGGATCCAAGGAACGGTGGCAGGGATGTGGTGTCCCTGTGAGCTGTCAGATGATCTGAGCTGCAGGCAGCTCTAACGGAGAAAAGCTCCCGGCGCTCTGCATCGCTCAGTTGATCATCTCAGCTGAGTCCGTTTATAAAATGTAACTAAGCTTCATCATTTTGTTTGGAGTTGTTGGATAGTGACGGTTGCTATGATTTGTGATTGGACAATAGCCGTTCTGGGGGCGGGTCCGGCGAAAGGCTAATTCTGATTGCTTTACAGCCAGACAGGACACGGCAAAAAAAATAGATGTTCCAAGATCAAAATACAGACAGCGCTGATCGCTGTGGCAACCCCAAAGCTGTGGAACAAATGTCCTCCTGACTTACGCTGGAGTAATTATTGACCTGACACTGTTTTAATGAATAACTAGGAATGTTGTGATATCAGAATGTTTCTGCTTTTACTTTTCATTGCTGTTTTTAATTTACTTTTTTAAAAGCGAGGTACTTTTGGGTCGTGTGAAGCCCCATATAATAAACAATGACTGATTGATTTTTGTTTATGTATCAGACTTTAAACAGTTGAAAAAACTGTAATAAAGTAGTTACAGCAGCATTGTTTTATTGAGTTGAGATTGTTCATAGGGTGGTCCTTGTTTATGTCTCCACAGCTGTCCCATGAACACATACACCAAAGTGTTGTCTGACGGGAACGCCACCACCTCCCGTTTATCTGTACAGATCTTCTCCTTCGTCAGCCTGAATGTGATCTACCTGCACTGCCAGATCCAGATCTGTATGCAGATGGGCTTGGATACCTGTGTGCCTGTGAGGGAGTTCTACTCCTCAAACATGTCACTGATGCAGCCTAACTGCGCTGAAGCGGCCCACAACTGGAATATTTTTAGATCATTCATGGAATTCTCATCTTTTCTTGCAGGAATGTTTTCAAAGAACGGCTAGGAGTTTGAACCCAGTCGGGATGGCGTTATGCTCATCTGGGCCTGTGATGAGGTTAAATAATGGAGGTGAGGGATTTAACAGTCTGACCACGGAGTCATAGTTGTGATGTGTTTGTTCTTTTCCATGTTGGATGTGCGTTGGGATACATCAAAGAAATCCCAGTTTTCTGCCAGGATTGTGGAGACAGAGTTTGAGGTTTGAGTTTAGTGTAACACAGTGGTTCTCAATTAATGGGGAGCGCCCCTGGGGGGGGGGGCACCACACCCACAGGTTGCATGATCCATTTTCCCTTCACTTTCATTTATAAAACAATAAACATTCTGTAAAACCGTTAAATATCCATTGATTTAAATTAGTTTGAATGCTTAACACATCAGTTTGGTTACTGTACACCCCCCACCCACCCCCAAAAAAGGAAGCAGCTATAACATCTGTTTAAAAGCTTGGCTTTTCACACAATTTTAAACACCGGTACTGGGAGCTCTGCAGAGCACTAATGACTGTTTTAGAAGATCACTCATTACACCACCTACTGGTGACATGCACAGTTTATTAGCAAGCTTATAGGACAAGTTGAGGAGGGGTTGAGATGCTGATGATGTGGTGGTGCACTCTGGTCTATGACACACGGCCACAACCTTGCGCCACGGGGCAGGCCCCTTTTAAAATTTCTTCAGGAATTTTCTAGTTCTTCTTATTCTTCCGTATACGTTAATACAGCCCGAACCGCAGCGTGCACCCCCACAAATCTTACATCAAAACGATCGGCTCGGACAGGGGAGGTGTGCTATTACTTTTCTTAGCGTTTCGAGTTACCGTGGCAACGGTATTAGCAAAAAAGTGCGCAAAAACTTCCCCCTCATTACATTTGAACCAAAACAAAATGTGCACCCCCACAAATCTTACATCAAATCGACCGGCTCGTTTGGGGGAAGGTGTACTATTACTTTTCTTTGCGTTTTGTCTTACCATGGCAACGTTATTAGCAAAAAATGCTGCGCACAAACGCCCTCCTCATTACGTTTGGTTCTAATTTCTACAAACAAGTTCACAACCGTACCAAACTTGATATGTGTCATCACACAAACACTACCTACACATTCTTGTGGTCATTTGTTGAATCTGCAACAGCGCCCCTTACATCAATTTCAAACCTTAATAACTTTTACAAACAATTTCACATCCATACCAAACTTGCTATGTGTCATCACACAAACACTGCCTACACATTCATGTGGTCATTTGTTGAATGTGCCACAGCGCCCCCTACATCCATTTTAAACCTTAATAACTTCTACAAACAAGTTCACAACTGTACCAAACTTGCTATGTGTCATCATACAAACACTGCCTACACATTCATGTGGTCATTTGTTGAAATTACTTTAGCTCCGCCCCCTTACAGAGGGTTTCCTCTAAATAAAACATGCACTATCTGATTCTCACAAAACTTCACATAAATGACATTTGTACACCTAAGAACTGCTCAAAAGGATTTTTTTCGTATTTAGAAACAGCGCCCCCTAGAGTTTTTACAACCAGCTATATCTCCATAGTGCAACATCAGATCCACACCAAATTTTGTGTGCTTTGTTGTGGGTCATTGTTTAACACATCGGTTTGGTTACTGTACACCCCCCCACCCCCCAAAAAAGGAAGCAGCTATAACATCTGTTTAAAAGCTTGGCTTTTCACACAATTTTAAACACTGGTACTGGGAGCTCAGTAGAGCACTACTGACTGTTTTAGAAGATCACTCATTACACCACCTACTTGTGACATGCACAGTTTATTAGCAAGCTCATAGGACAAGTTGAGGAGGGGTTGAGATGATGATGATGTGGTGGTGCACACTGGTCTATGACACATGGCCACCACCTTGCGCCACGGGGCCCTTTTAAAATTTCTTCAGGAATTTTCTAGTTAGTTTGAATGCTGTTAAGCATTCAACTATTGTTTTCCTGTTTCTCTTTATAATAGTTTATTCTGCTTCCGTACGTTTTTTGGCAACTAACTAGTGCCACAATTTTTACACTATTTACACAAGTTTGGTATCAAAACGTGCAGCTGGTTCAGCTCTTTAGCGGAATGACTTTTCGTATTAAAATACGTTATACTTTTTGCGATATTCAGCTTTTTCTGCGATTTTTGGCCCATTGAAATGAATGGGAAATGCTTCAAATCCTCAGATTTTTCACAAAATCCTTTCAGCTCTTTGAACTTTAACTACTTCAACATACTTCAACCTAGAGACTTCATTCAACTTTTAACAAACCCAGAACAAGTTCAACTATTCTCGTATGACTCTGCTTCTTGATATCTTTTACGGTTTTTCTACAATCACAGGTTAAACTTGAGGTACGATTTGGGAAAGTTCAGCAACGTCTCCTCCTCCCCCCATTCAAAAGAATAGGGCCAAAAACAGACTTTGCTCGACTTCAGACAGTGTCCTGAGAGAACCGTAGAACCGAGGGAAATGAGACTTGCGCTGGATGAAAGCTGACGGATTTTCCTCCGTTTTGAGCTATAATTTATGGATGTACTCCAAAAATTGTGGCCGTAGCGTTAACTAGTTTGGAAAGGTTTTAAAATATTTCTCCTTCCAGCAGCTGAGCTGTGCTGTCCCAAATATGGTCATGCCTTTCCCACTGTGACTGACAGCTTCCCATCGAAATCCAGAAGGGGAAATTCTGCTACGACCACATCTTTTGGGGTAGACGCGTAATTTTCTCAAAAACAGTAGGGTTTTTTGTCTGCTTCGATGGGATGGTCTCGATTTTGCTGTAGCTGCCACGGTTTTTGCGCTACGAGGCTCAGAAGGAGGAGTCAGCCAGATTTTCTCCCATTGGCAGCCATTCAATTTTTTCTCAGCTCAGGTGCTTCGATCGCTGTCTTAGAGCTAAACTGTACTCGTCATATCTCCTACAATATTAAAGATAGGCACACAGAAATCCACACAGAGCACCATCAAAGCCTTCGGCCGCTGACGGTTTTGGAATTTTTCGAACCGGTGCAATAGTTTTCGAATGGTGATGCGAGGTTCGAGCCCTGCAATTTGATGTTTGGAGCTTCAGATCTGGAGAACGGCAGATTCAGATGATTTTCTCTAAACAAAAATCTGCTACGACCACATTTTTTTGAGTACACTCATCAATTACTCAAAAACAGTAGTTTTACTCGTCCGCTTCGATGGGATGTCTTTGTTTTAGCTGTATCTGTCACGGTTCTTGAGTTACAAGCGTCAGAAGGAGGATTCAGCCACATTTTCCTCCCATAAAAAACAGGCATTTTCTGCTCTGTTCTAAGTCAGACAGCTGAAATTGTCTCCTCATATCTCCTACA